>JAIPRL010012484.1:0-11979 GCA_025469235.1 Pemphigus obesinymphae | reverse complement strand
GTTAAACATTGCCATTTTTTAACTTAATAGAAGTAAAACGGAAATACGAAATATATAAAACGGAATATTTTAACCTACTATAATAACTATAACACTGAATTATGTGACTAAATTAATTAATTCGAATAACTTATCATAATGAAATATTATTAGTGTTCGATAAAATTTTATCACTTTTCAAGAATACTAACAATGTTATATCTTGCGACTAATTTGTTTATCGCGTTCGATAAAATTTATCATATTTCAAGAATCGGCCCCCTGCAAATACTAATTATAAATACACAACGGTCATGAATTAAGATAGAAATAACACAAAACTGTAAATACGGAAACATTTTTGGGCAGACCGACACAAAAATGACACCGGTCAACGCAGAAACTTTCTATCAAACTATAATTATTTAAAACATAAAAAACAACCCAATGATACAGGAGTAATAGGGCAATGTATGAGAGTAGTATATTGGCTGTTCGAATATTAGCACTCTATATTGAGTACTCTATAATGTAATTTTAAAATAAAATAATAGGTACAGCTATTAAATAATATTAGATATATTATATTAGGTACACTGGCGTACTGCACTACTGTCACCAGTTTTCACATGAATTGTAAAATAATAACCGCGGCGCTTTAATCGCGCCGTGTGAAATAGTACATTGGAAATACACTGTTTATTTTTAGCGATTAGCCGCTTCCGATCGCTCGAAAATTGAACAGACACGGTCGAAGGCGGTTTTTAATGACGCGATTTAATCGCCTGCGTCAGTTGTGAAATCCCCCATTTAAACACGGCTATTCATTCCGAGTCGTAAAACCGCCGCGATTTTTAATCGCGACCGCGCGCGATTAAACCGCTACCTACGTGTGAAACCAGCTTTACGTACCTACCTGACGTGCGAAATGCTTCCCTGAATTTTTTAATTTAATATTCTAATTATAAATAAAGCCAGTAAAATGATAAATTAATTTGTCGATAAAACAATTCTGAACCAAGCTTTCGGTGTATATAGCATGAATATTACTATAAACATGTACCTATATAGCTGAAAAAAATAAAAATACGACGTCAATATAACATATTATGTTCGAATACGAGGCAGAATTCGCGCCGCGGTACATTCCGCAATCAGTCCGTGTGAGGGCGTAGAATCTTCTAGAAGTTTCCGCCACCCCCCTGTCTTAGCCTATCCCAATTTGTACGCATACGATGAACTCTGTCGTCGTCGTCACCGTGCGTCATTTACTCATTTGTCTTTGTGCAGCTGCCGGCGAGGGAACTTCTTGGTTAATGTGCGGTGTCTTTTTCGTGTCCGTCTTGCGGTTTTCAGTTTTCAGACAACCGTCGTTACACGAGTTTGTCTGGCCACCGTTGTATGAGTACCGCCGTATTATATACACGCCGTTGGTTTTAGCATGTTAACGCGTCCGACCGAGTATTCGCGTTCTAATACGCCTTCGCGTCCAACGAGTTCGTCGTCGTTGCCGTACGGACAACTCCATTTACGTTGTCGTGTAGTTATTCTTGTGCGAGTTTTGGCGCGGGTGTCCGTTTCGCGTGAAGCGACCCATCGTCGTGAATCACATCGGTGTGAAGATTCACATAATCAGATTCAACTGTCGTGGAAATTCCGTCCATTATTTGTGACTGCCGTGATCGAGTCAATCGTCCAGGTGCCATCAGCTGTCGATGTCCTGTCACTATTATGGTGGATATACACAGTCCAGGTTAGACCGTGTGATAATGATAACGCCGGTTATCTAGGTTGTTTGTTTTGTTTACTTTTTAGTCATATTGTATTTATTGTTCTGTTGTTAATATTATTATTATTGTATTGGTATTTGATACCATATATTATGTACTTTATATTTAAGTCAATCAAAACACGTAACCTTGCAATCCTTTCTAATATAACGCGAGTCGTTGCAGACAACTGCAAAAATCGTAACATCTGTTTCAGTGCAAAATTTTTCGTAGCACAGCGTGGGTTACCGGACTTCAACGGGGAGTTTCGGCCAGCGTTGTTTTGGATTGTTATTATTTGGTGTCTGCCTGTTTTGGCTGATTGTGTACAGTGCTTGTGCAAGGTTCATTTTGTTGTAGTTCTTTGGTCTTCTGAAAGGTATTCGTTAAGTATATTGTTGTAAACATGCATGAAGACAAATTCGCGTAAGGCGATTAAAAGTGCGCGCCGAAATTAAATGAAGTTCGGTTGTTGCACAAATTAGGGCTATCCACGTGATGGCAATATGTGTTTTGAATGAAAAATATTTAGCTCCCGAGTTGTTGATCTTGGTTGCCGATTATGGGTGCAATTTGAGTTTGCAGAGAAAAAAAAAAGGACGACAATGTTCTGAATATTGGATTTTATTAGGTAAATCTGAGGAATTTTCTGTTGATATGGTGTGAGAAGTGCGCGCACTTATTAGCGCGTGGAAAGCTGTAGCCGCTAAATTAATTACTACCAGGGTGGAGGCCATTGACCTTTTGCTTATTAACTAACAATAATTTAAATCTGACGGATCCACGAAATCGACCATTGGTGTCGAATGCTCTTCATGATTTGTCTAAACCATTCTCGCGCTCTCCTGAAATTCCATTACCACATTTTGAGGGTGATTTCAGGTATTAGCCCACATTTCAGGATAGGTTTTTGGCGCTAGTTGATGGTTGACCCAATTTATCATTGATAAAATGTATTACCTGTTAGGCTGTTTAAAAGGTCCCATGGCAGATGCTGTGTATGATACACCAGTTTCTGGAAATAATTTTAAGTTAATTTGATCCACGTTATCAACTCGATTTTACCGACCACGTTTAGTTCCCACGTCTCTTGTAGACAATTTGTTGTATGCGTTAACTTTGTCGCAAAAGTCTCTCCATGATCTCAATAAATTTTCATGTTTATTCAGCGAGAGCATTTTGCTACTGGATGCATTCGATATACCAGATATGGGTTAAATTATTTTATTTTCTGTTGCTTTCCGCTGTTTGCCATTTGCAACACGGAAACAATTAGAATCGGCGAATACGTCTGATTTTCAGTCAATCGCTGAATTGTTATGCAGTGCTAATTTTTTATGCCCACGACTAAAATGAGTGTATTCCTTGAATTGAGGGGGCAAAATACCTTATGCCTACTGTTTTTTTAAATTATTTATTATTTTTTGACCATTTTATTTTGAATTAATAATAGTGTAAAACCCAAACGCTATAATAGTGTTTTACTTTGTGCGCTTGGTATACTGTACCTACTATATTTACTTTTATCACAGAATAAATGTCATAAAAATCAATGAATAAATGGTTTCCATGTATATATATCCGTATAGTTATTCTACAGTCTACCCTCCTCCCTTCAAAAAAAAAAAAAAAAACAGTCCCGATTAACTATAGGTACTATAATATTTATTTAGTCTCTCTTGTTTTTTGTCAATATTCTCCCTCAAAAAATTGTGCGATTTGTGCCTATGACAATAAATATAAAATGTTGTAAGACGGTAATCGGGGTCAGCTTGAATGTCTGTGACTTGTCATTCTTCATCTACTAGATAGATTTCATTGTCTGTCAAGATTTCACCTTAGAGGATCCTCTTCCAAAATTATTATTGAGTTCTCATGTTCAGGGATAAATGTTCTTTCGTAATATTCCGAGTCTTTTTCCGTCCTCCCAATTATTTCCAAAATGTTTCTTCAGTAGGTATTTCATATCTAGAAGATTCTTGACATTGAAGTATTTCTCATTTGGAATGAATTCATACTGATGTTTTAGATAGTAGGTACTTTACAATACTTTTCAACACTTATTTACTAAAGCCAATATCTATTTAGTTTGCAAGCTCTTTGTTTTTGATGAACAAAATAACAATAATTCTTTTACACTTTTAAATTATATTTAATGTACCATAGAATCTTTTCATAATAAGGACACAGTAGCTTGCTTCGCATTTACTTTAATATGTATTCTTCAGGTATTAGGATTTCCAATTATAATCCAGCATATAACAATTAAATCGTAATGTCTTTATTATTATTAGTACCTATATTAAAAAAAAAAAAATTAAAGTACAAGTACATTTTTTTTTATTTCAGGCTTAAGTACTAAATTAAATATTTTATAATTTTAATCTATACCACCTTAATGTTTTGTAGGATAACAAATTACGTAATACCTATTTTGAAAGATCTTATTAAATAAAATCAATTGGTATAAGTTTGGTTTTTGTAAATTCAAAATTTTCAAATTTTTAATTTCATGAATATTTGTTGTTTATTTCCGATTGATATCTTTTTTAGATATTTAACTAATTTATTTACACTAAATATTATTTCAAAGTCTTACTTTTATATGTACTATTTTTAAATTAGGAATAAGTTATAAACTTAGTGCACCAGTTATATAATTTCTAATATTTTAAAATTGAAATAATAAAATAATGTGATATTTGATATTCCTACTTATTTGAAATGAACCTTTTTATGTGACTGGGATAGTGTACTGTGAACTTCTGATTTTTAATAAAACTTGTAATCTTGTAGGCATGATTTTCTTGTAGTACCCATATAAATAAACATTTTCTATTTATTTTATAGCTATTTAAATATATATTTATATATATAAAAAAAAAAAAAAATAGAAGAGGAGTACAAAAAATTAAAAGAAAGTAAAAATGTTTCTTTGGTATGCGTAACACTTATAAACTATCCTCTGTAGTTTATTTAATTTAAATTTAAATTTTTTTTAAATTTTAATTAAATTTAATACAAGCATTGTTTCATAAAATGTGAATAAACATATTATGAAATTACACTGGTTCTATGAAAAAAAAAATATATACTATTTATTGGAATTTATTTATATACAAAACATTAATAATGTAATAATTGATATCATTTGGAAATATTATTTCACTTGTAGGTATGTTTTGTACAAAAAAAAAAGTACTGTATTATTGTATTTTACCATAATATTTATACGAGTAGGTAGGTACATTACAAATAATATGTCTGTATAAATAGTTTGTATTATTAAAACTAAAGCTTGTTTCAAACAATGTTTGAAAATATTAAGAATGCAATATGCCCGAATTTACGTTATTGGGTCCCTGGCATGACATTGCGTTCTGTAAACTCAATATATTGATTTGATTGACAGCCTCTGGGAGACATAACATTCTGCAAGCTTGTATGCATGTATGGAACCTAGTGTTCATTATGTTTGGCATGTCTATTATACTTGTATTAAGCACATCTTGCTATTGTCTGGATGGGCAACCACTTGGATATTTTAGTGAGATATACAACACAATAACTTTTGTCAAAAAAAATCTTATATGTAATATACCTTATGTGTAATTATGGAAATAATGATTCGATTTATAGAAGTAATTATTCATAATTAAATGTTTCCAAATGATTACAATTTATATTTTAATGTCATTGTGTTCTGCCTGACCAGCTAAATTGAATAATTGTATATAAGTGCAGTGTGAAAATAACATACAATTATTTATTGTATCAAGTTATGAAATTATGCTTTATTATTAGTTCAGTTGCTAAAAATACTTAATTTAAGTGATACTATTATCTTATTAAAAAAAATATAAAAAAATACATTTTGTATTAATCACACTTTAACATTTAAATAGCTATTATATTTAATTCATTCTTTATTTTATACATTTTCAAACGAATAGTAGGAGTCAGAATAAAATTTTAAGGTTCACATATTCTTATTCAAATAAAGGGGAAGGGAGGGTTTAATATTGTCATATTATATAGTTTTTATTAATTGTAGCCTTATTTATTTTAATTATTTTGTGAGTGTTCGCTTATGTATATTTAACAAGATTTTCTGAACGGTGTGTTGATTCACTAGACACCCTTGTAAATCCTTCACTGTCATTACTATAAAAGGTATTGGGAAGGGTTTGTAAGAGGATAAGAACAGATATTTTTACTTCTGAAATTTTCAAATTTTTGATAATTTTTAATGGTGTTGATTTTAAAATAAACTGATAAACCATGAAAATAGAGGCGACCGATACAATTCTTACAGGTAACCATTTATTAGGATAACATTTTTTTCGATGCATTTTTTTGATAAAAGTGGCCAAGCGCTTATTTTAGTTTTTTTATAATACCAAGTGTCCGGTACAGCTTTAACTGTGTCTTCATTTAAAAAATGGACAACAATCTACATTATTTAAAAAATAAACTATACAATATATTAATATTAATCATTATTAATAATAATTATTATATTATTAAGCTTAATATATAAAATTATTTAGTTTAGTCCCATCTAGTGATATAGTAAATACACATTGGCCCTTAGATATTGCAAATATAATATAAACATATGTGTTCTAGACAATTTTAGTGATATATTGGTGGGTACACATGCTATTTAAATTTTACATGTCTTCTACTCAACTATGCCTTTAATGTAATATATACAATTATTATTGATAAGTATTATTTGGATATTGTAGAATAGCTTCCCTAGTCGTGCCTTTTCTGTCTTTTTGTGTATATTTATTGAAATAAATACAATATATATAACTATATTCTAAAATTTCATAATAACAATTTTGTCTAATAAAATAATACACTTTCATTGTTGTTCTGACATAATAGAAATTTTATTTTTAATTTGTAATAAATATTCCAGTGAGAATCCATGAAAATATTTAATTGCATTTAACCATCTCTGAATTGTTCTTTCACCGGATAAAATTATATTGAAAATTGAAAATGCTACTTTCTTTTCTGCTAAAGACCATGACTTTCATCTATGTATTATTTGCATGTTAATTTGAGCTTTTGTTTTGGCATAGAAATGGTGTTTCTTGTTGGTATAAAATTATTAATATTAATTTTATTTTGTTTCTATTAGTTTTTTTAACTAGTCGTGGGTGAATTTGATGTAGTACTATATGGACTAAACATCAGTCTAGATGATGAAAATTATTTGTGTTTTCATATTTTCGTTTTGGTGTTAGAACTTTTAATTTCTCAGGTGTTACAATAAAAATGCCAGCTGCAGAATAAACTTTGTCAATTGGATTTTTATTCCTAGCTGATGATAATTTGCCTATAAAATATATTTATGATGATATATATATTATTGTTACGTGCCAGATTATTTTATGAAGTTAGAAAAGCATGTAATTGACTTTAATAAAAAAAAAATATCTAAATAATACCTAATAAGTATCTATGTAAATTAAAGGTATAAAGTAAATCAAGCGAAACAAGAAAATTTTTGATACAGCCCCCAAATGTTAGAAATACAATTTTATTTTGGCTATTCTTACTAAATAATTTAATTCTATACATACATGTACATAAGAGTATCTAGTTTATCACAGTCTGCAGAATTATTTGATGGACAATTTTAGTCATTTTTTACTAATTACCTATTTACTAGGTACCTGGTACATAATACATCTAATATACTGCAGTTAAATAAACATTTACGAAAATAGGTAGGTAGTAGGTAACCTACCTCCTAAGTATAAAAAAAACATAGGTGTTTTAAAATATTTTTGCTATATATATGTAAGTAATAGGTATATCTATAATACATTTTCACCATAGTCTCATTACAAAAACCTCAGCTCGCCTTTAATTGATAAACTTTCAATCGCCAATAGTGCCTACATAATAATATGTGATATGATAATTTATATATAGGTAGAGGCGTAGAGTTATATTTTCGTGTTTATGCAAAACCCGTTTTCTTATCTGTTTTAAAATTAAGTAGGTATATTATATATTGACAATTTACAATAGGGGCTGTTTTACTCCAGGTTAAACGACTGGTCCCACTATCGCCGGTACATTATTTTGGTAAATGTCAGTATAGATATCCGCTATCCAGTCAACACTTCAACGGCCTGAACGACGTTGTGAAATGTGAAAGTCAAAATAATAAGTGTGAATTATTTTATATGACTTGTTTTTTTTTTTAATGTGTTTTAAACGGCGTGTATTATATACTTTTCTTAAACCTATGTTCAAATATTCTGTGGTATTATCAGTTATAAAATAATTTGTAATAATTATAAAGAATATAATATTATATTATATTATTCAGAATTATTCTTCTATTCTGTGGTAGATATTACTGCAGAAATCTGATGTGCAATGTCGTTACGGGAAAGAATAGGTACGTGTGTTATGTTTTTGGATTTTCGATTGTGCACGTGTGTGACGTACGTAAGTGTGCGTTGTTTTGTTGGCACGTTTCTGTAACAAAGTTATGTAACACCTCCTTATGTGTAAGAGGAATTTGCATATTAAAAATGGTGGGTACCGCAGTATTCAGTTCCGATGGGCAGAACTACGAACAGACTTACGAACTGTGGTGAATCTGACTAAGAATGATTTTACGATAAATAAAATGGATACGGTCACTACAAGAATCTTGTTCGCTCAAGTGACGTCCACAAACAATGAAATGCTTTTTAACAACATTTTGTATATTAGGTAGGTACTACATAGGAACTATGCAATTTTATCAAACGCAAATTAATAATGTGTATTTATTAATACAAATTACAATAAAAAAAATCATATTATAGTACGTATTACATATTATAAATTTACATTTCATATAGTTATACATTTTGACCCATTTGATAATAATACACAATGTGTTGGCTTATTAAAAAGTAAATCATTAATTGCAATGCATAACAATTGATTGTTTTCTGACTCTACTACTTTAAATGCTTGAAAATGATTGTCAAAATTTAATGTTTTAAATTGCTTACATATAATAAATGGTTCAAATTGACTGTTTATAAATATATCTTCAATATGACCAAATTTTGGGAAACAGTCATCTTCTGAAATGTCAATTACAATTCCCATATTTTTATTGCTATATTTCGTTCCTTTAAAGTTGACAAAAGATGTTAATTGTACTTTATTAATGTCAAAGTTAGAAAATATGTTGTTTTAAAAAATATTAAATTTGTGCTGTAAATTTCATGTTTTAATGTTGTTAAAGTTACTAATTTACCCATTTCTATTCTTGAGAGAGAGATTTCATCATTATTTAAAAGTAAGTTTGCAATTTTTAATTGATGTTTTAAGGCTAATGTGTATGGAGCATTTTTTCTAGATGTTTTAGATTTTGCGGTATCTTTAAATTCTTTGTGTTTTGCTTCAAATCTCATGGACGACAATAATGATAAAGGGCCAGATTTTTGTAAAACTGTAGGATAATGTAGCATATGGTGATGTTTTGGTGTCAAATTTGTGTTAAAAAGTTGTAAATATAATTCGTGATGTTCGTGAACTAAGTTTTTAAGTATTAACGAATGTTCAAACCTAACAGATTTCATCAAACAAATATCTAATATTTGTTTTAATAAAATATACAATTTCCAATGTTGTGAATTTAATGGAACCAAGTTGCCAATAATTAAACCTAAGTATTTCATAAAACATAAGGTTTCACTTGCAGACATTTTAAGAGTTTTATTATTAAGAACATCTTGTGTAATAAGAGTAGGCCTATTTCGTATATCTGTTGGACCATAATTAAAGGATTCAATGAAATTATTTAAAGTGTCCAACGTAAACAATTTAAAATTGTATATCATGTTATGTAAAGTAGTTGCAATTTCCAACTTACAAACTCCCTCTAGTAAATCGTGCATAATGTCAACAACAAAGTTGTTTGTAACATGAAAAGATAATAAGTTATTCCATACACATGGTTCTTTAATTCCTGTTAGAGTTATATTATTAACAACTAAAGAATTTTCATAATTTTCAGTATTTCTTAATAAATTGTCATTTTGCAGAAGTTGATTATTACATATTTGTTTGGTTGAAATACAAAATCTGCAAGGGAAATTAGCCATGAAACTTTCCGAAAATCCTAAAATAGAATGCAAACCTAAATTGTCACCCAAAATAAGGCCTAAAGAAAAAAAAACATTATGTGTTTTCTCATTAATTGAAATATTGATACCGGTATAAGTTCTTTAAACACTTCTGAATTTCCAAATTCTTTTTTATCTTCGGATTTAAATAATAATGCTAAAAATATAAATTCAAGAGATGAAATTATTTCTGGTGGTAAACATGGGATTGAAAAATATAGAGCTCCGAGTTTCTGGTTTCCTGAGTGAGATCCTAACGGATTGTTGATTTCGAAGTTGTCATAGTATAAAAATAATGGTATTAGGATTTTATTAGGATTTTTTTGCAATTTATTTCTCCAAATCTCAGATTGAATAAAATTACAAATTAAGCCATTATCAGTTTTATGCATTAAATTTTCAATATTTGATTTTAATAAATTGTACAAATTTGAATACTCTAATGTTTGTTTTAAAATAACTCGAAGAGGTATATAAGTTACTTTAACTTCAGTTGGTTCTAGAATAACTTTCCCTTGGTTTAATCTATCATTTAATCTATGACCAATAACTATATAAGTTGGACGTACCAAAAAACCCATTTTTTCAAATTGTTTAAATCTTGTATATTCAGACTTTGCATTATCAAATGGGTTGAGTACCTCATCAAACATCTCACTAACTTCATTGTTCAGTTCAACAGAATTTAAGTTATTGACAACTTTTTTTTTTTTAATTAATAGTGTTGTTTGAAAAAATGATTGTACATCATTAAGAAGCTCTTGGATTTTATTTCTAGGGATACCTGTTTCATTATACCATTTACTAGCTAATAATAATGAGTTTAATTGTACTAATTCTTTAAATTTGTCTAAAGTATAATATTCGTTGTTATCGTTCGAATTATTGTCTGAAATGTCAAAATTATTAATATCATTTTCAGTGTAATTTGTTGTATTATTGTAATTAGTGGAGGAATTAATTGTATTAGTGTTATTACTGTTAATATTATTACCAGTTGAATTTAAAGAATTTACAATAGATAAAATTAATTTATGTTCCTTAATATGTTTTTGAAAAGCATTTAAAGTACTTAATACTCTATGACATCCAACTTCTTTACATTTAAATTCAGTAATATTTTTAAAATCATGAACTATTTTTAAATGATTAACAAGAAAATTAATTTGATTAAAATTTGCATTGCATAACCAGCAAATAGGCATAATGTAATTGATTAATAACAAGGCTAACAACTAATAAATTACAATTTGTGTATTTTAATTAGATTAGGTATATAATAACATAAATTAGTGAAAATAATATAAGTAATAATAGGTATAATAATAGAAAAAATGAATTATAAAATAAGTAGGTACCTATTATAAAAGTGTTTCTGTATATTGGGCACTTAAAAATAAATACTTTGATATTTATCAAAATCATTTAATAATCTTGTTGTGGACTGGAAATGTTTATCATTTGTAGTTGTAATTTCAAAAAAATACTTTTATACAAATAACCATATTTGTTCTGCCTCTACAGGGTATTCATAATTTAAAGTAAAAAATATTTTAAAGCATGTATCAATTGCTTTTAATGGAGTCTCTAATTTATATTGAGTATCATTTATTACAACAAAACTTTCTGGAAGTTTGTCTTTTTGAAATATATCACCAATTATAATAACATACGGTTGTACTGTTAGTCCAAGAGCTGCAGCCTTGTCTATTGTTGCTTGATGTGTTACTTTCAATTCATTAGCATTCTAAAATTGTTTTTAAAATTACTTAAAAGAGTAAATGTTTCAAATTATAATATGGTTATTTGTTTGTAAAATGATAACATACAATTATAAATTTTATGAATGCTGTTGACTGTTCTATTTTTGATGGTCTAAAAGTGCCTTTTTTATTTGCTCCTTTATTTATTTTCATCGAAACAGATGGAAAAATTATAAGAAGTAGCCAAAGTGCTGCAAAATCATCATTTCCTATAAATAAATAAAAAAATTACATTACATTTTGTTATTAATTTAAATATATTATATATATATATATATATATATTGATATACTAAAAGAGGTGTTATCA
>JAIPRL010012483.1:0-11980 GCA_025469235.1 Pemphigus obesinymphae | reverse complement strand
CTCCCAACTATTTGGGGTCGGCCACCCTGGTCCTACACTTCCACTTAACTCTATCTCCCGCATCTTCTTCACTTACTCCCACCTTCCTCATATCACTCGCCATTACATCCCCCCCATCTCTTTTTCGATCTTCCCCTCCCCCTTTTACCAACAACATGCATTTCCCTTACTAATGTTACTGCCTCAGCTCTTCCCTCCTTAATACATGCCTGAGCCATCTTAATCTATTCTCTCTCATTTTGCCTACTATCAAAGCTACAATAATGAGATATAACAATAAAAAAGAAATACAATATATAATCCTATATATAATCCCATTATAATAAATGTAATTTTTATATCAAAAATTTGTTATTATTGTAACTACAAAAAAAATAAATAGAAAATAACAATGGCTTGGTATTCAACTGCTTAGTACACCTCAAAATATAGATGGGAAAATCACTCTTTAGAATAATAGTTTCAATTTACTAATTTACTTTAGAAAATCTATCTGGTATCAAAAAATGATAAAATAACAGTATATACATATATAAAAATTATTTTTTATAATTTTAAACGGTTGTAGATATCAGTTTATCAGTTCAATAACATTTTTGCCGATATTTTTACATTTTTATTTTGCCGATATGACGACGATTTATCAACATATATGACCACGGTTAGCCCAGCATGGGAGGAATAATATTAGACGTTTGCTACACTCACTGGATTATCTAATATTTATTTTGAAATTGTTGCGATATCATTACTATAGTCTATATTATAATATGATAATAATCACGACAATAATATTTATCATAATAATAATAATACAAGTCCATACAAATATTTTTCTGAAATAATTAGAAATAGAACCGAAAAAACATATCTACCAACATATTATATATAATTTAAACGAAACAAAAATAATTTATACAAACCTATAATATAATCTCTTTGTGGGTTTTACGACGCCCATCCTGATAAAATTCTTGTGGATGCCCCCCATGTGGATGCACAAATAAACAAACACATACATTATAACATTATATTCTGCTGTACAAAACGGAGATTCGGCGGCGGAAACCGGAAGCCGGAAGTCGCGACAGTCAACGTCGCGCGACGGTCAATATACGCATTTAAAGTAGCCGTCATGTGTATAGGTTTTTTATAGGCTAGGTATTACTAAAAAATATTAATATCGTGTGAAAACATCGAAAACAGTTAAAACCATACATCGCACACGCATCGTCGTCGACGTCTTTATTATATAATTTTCCCAGTCATCGCCGTTGCATATTTTATCGCACGCACGGTTATCTACTCGACAGTAGATAACCGCGGTCGCACGCGATAAGGTATATAATATAAACTCAAGTCTGAGAAATAAGAATTCAATGAGTTTATTTCTCACGGCTAGTTGACAGCCGGTCAGCTCGTTTTAATAAATAAATATAAAAATTCAGTATCATCAAAGCCGTCTACGAGGGGAAAATTACATAATTCATCACATTCCCCCCCCACCACAATAAGGTGAACGGCAGTGGATATTTACAAAGGAACCAAATCGCGTAATTTATGTAGTACATAGGTTTAAAGTAGTAGTAGTACACAGTTTTAAACTAAAATGCTTTGTACAAGGGCTGCCCACACGATGCTATTAAGTCGAGTCAGAGTTTTGGGTAAAAATCGTTTTCATAGAAAATTTATTGTAATTAGAATTTCAAAAATAAGGTAAATTTTTGATTTGCTTAGTAGTTTTTCAAGCGTAATCAATGGTATAGGCAAAAATGATCAATGATAAAAGGAAAACCACCAATTTTAATAAATTGGAAAATAATACTATACCAAGCTTCGTTCAGAATAGTTTTATCGAAGGAAATAATTTATCATAAAATACAAATAAAAATGTAATTAAATGTATTAAAGATAAAATTCAATACATTCATTACCAGTATCCTAACAGACGAACAAAATTATTCGACCCTCTACTGACCGACTTCTTTAAAATTGATTTTTTTTAGAATTTTAGTAGGTAGTAAAAATATGTTTATAAAAAACGAACGAAAAGACATTTAAATAAAATTTAAGAATTATATCTATTATACATTATACTATGAACAATATTTCGAATTGAACCTCGTTTGGATTTTTAATTTACTCATTAAAAAAAAAGAATTATAGAAGAAGTTTTAAAAAGTTAATTAAATAAACCAAACTGAGGTAACTAAAAAATATTGTCTTATATCAGTTTTATAAAAGAAATTTTAATTTTTAAATCACTTTATTAACCTGTTTCTACCGTTTTGCGTAAACGTGATTTTTTTAAATAAATAAATGTTGCGATTACACAGGTATACAAAAATGTACCTATGTACCTACTAACACGGGACTATTTTTATTACTTTTAAACTGTATTTAAATGTTTTTAAATTGTTGGATTTGTAATTTTCTACATTTATTAAAAAATGCCAATACAAAACCCATTGAAAATCATATTTCTTTACAATTGTTGAAATTAATTTTCATCGGTTATAGAATTTATTAAGAATTGCCTATACAGAACTCTTTATAAATGTGTCCTATGTAAGACGAAAAAAATATTAAATGTACCACGGTAATTTTTATTTGTGTTTTACAAAATATAAATAAATTGTGTATAAATAATTCACTTTTATATTAATTTTGGGCAAAATACACGATTACGAACTTTTAAATTTTTACCTGAAAAAATCACAATACTATTGACCACCAAAAAAGGTATTATACCTATACATAGAGCAGTACTCAGGAATTGCCTTTTTTTGGGGAGGGGCGTATGTTTAAACACAAGATTTAACTTAAAAATTACCTTAAACTTTTAAATTTTAATCGGTACCTAGAATATTTCCATGGATTTTTTTTGTATAGCACACGAAAATGTATGTATAAACTAATTATCTATATATGAAGGAGAATATGAGTATAATGATATTTAAATATATCTAGTTAGGTAGGTACATATATTCTATTTACTTAAATATAATTATAATTACTTATTATCGAAAATTTTTGATTTATTTATTTATTTTTTAATATTTTATAGATAATGCTCTTTCAGCTGAAATTCGTTTTTAAAAATATATAAATATGGCCTAAAATGTACCAATTTAATTCGTAAAAATGATTAAATGATGAAAAATAATTATCTCAAGATTTTAAACGTTTTAAAAAATAACCACCATTATGAAAATTACATAGAAATGATATTGAAGACGCTATACATGCGCTTTAACGGCATTAAACTACGTTCTTCACTTTCTAAGTACAACTTCTCTCTTAGTTATTGTATATGAAAAATTAAAAAGAATATTATAGACTAGAATATTTATTATGGACGATCATAAAAATTTTTAATAAAAATAATTTTTTTAAATTATAAAATTTAACGTATTTCAATCGCAAATTTCAAGTTTTTTTATATAGGTACTTATCAAACAAAAACTCTATGCTCAATCTTAGTTTAAGTTCTCGTATTTATTTAGTGTAATTGTGTCTCTTTTATGATATTATATTTTGATCAAACTATGATCAGAAAGCCACAGGTAGTTTTTGAACAAATGTTGTGATTACACAATAATAAAAAGAGATGCAGAAATGAGACTATTTTTAGATTACTTTTAAAATATATTTTAACATTTTTTAATTATTAAATATTTCCAAGACTTATTAAAACTTGCCTACACATAATCTCTTAAAAATGAATAGATGAATCATCCTCTTAAATGAAAAATAATACATAATAAAAATCTAAATGTATATGCAATAGAAACACATTTTTATATTTTGTTTTTGATTAACATACTAATTATACCATAATATAGATTGTATAAAAATAACTAAAAATGTGAAATAAAAATCATAAAAATAATTTTGTTCAACTTTTGCCGAGAAAACTGCCAATCACCAAATCTCTGAGAATTATACATATTATGTTTTTTTATACATCAATTGAGGGGGGAGGTGTTAAAATATAAACCCAATGAATTACCTTATTCCCTCCTTGAGCTCATTCTTGCTTAAACCTAGTGGTATATTGTTTTTTTCATTATCATTTAATATATTATATATATTTTTTTTTAATTACCTATTATAAATATTTCATATTTTAGATTCGATTTACAAAGTAATAACGAGCGTACGGTGTTTTTTTTATTAGGTACAACTCTTTTTTATTATGTATATTGTCCACTTTTTGTTCGGCACTTTTCTGATAATAAATATTATACAGTACCGTCAGTAACTACCTATTTATAGGTTTATATTATATTATTGCAACGAATAACACGGGCGCAACAAATTAAATTTTTAATTTAAAAAAAGCAATAAACCGAATGAAACGAACAAACAAGTAATTTATTATTATAATTAATCATTATTTTTTCATTATTTTATGTTGAATTAGCGGACAAGCATATAGGTTTTACCTATTATAATAGACATTTTTTTGAAAAAAATTAAATATACTATTATATATTCAATAGGATTATTTATTTATAAATATTACATTATTACTATAGGTATCTAGATATATATATATTATGTAATTATTTGAACAACAGAAATAATACATTATGAAATATTTTGTGAAAAATGTTAATAACAATAAAAATACATTAGGCATACTAAAATACATTTTATATGTGATTGGCTGTAAATTTGTATGAAATTAATTTTTTGTTTATTATTAAGTGATAAACTATACTCATTAATGTGGTGTATATAGGAGCAATATTGTATAGATTTTATAGAAAAAAACGAGTTTGATATGGTCGTAATAATAATACTAAATTTGTGAGTTGTTTATATAGATTATTATTTATTCATTTTATTTTTATATATATATATATACATATAGGAGAAAGACATACACGATGCGTGAATTTTAAATTGACAGCTCTATGAACCATCATCTTTTAAATCATGTTACATTTTCTATAATTTTACTTGAGTCTATATACAAATGTAAGAAGACACTGCAAAAAAATGATATAAGAAAAAACTATCTAGCACTCTACTTAGAAATAACAAAAAGAATACCTACATAATAAGAAATATAGCATTCCTAATATCTATAACAAACGCCGAATTATTAAAACAAAACAAATTATCACAAGATAATTCAAGTACAAAAAAAACCTTTTTTACTCTATAATTGAACTTTTACACAATTTCATAAAAAAATAATTATAGTGGGGTATTTTTCAACAACCATAAAATATATTTTTTAAAAATTTCATATACTAGATTATTATTGTTACTTTTTTCATAATTATATTGTATTAATGTATTATATATTTTATATTCGCGAATATGACACTAATGAAAATGTTAATTTTTTTAAAGTATACGCTTATCGTTTTTATTAATATAGTGCCTATATAATATACATTTTAAATAAAAGCTATGTGAAGATAACGTTCCAATAAATCCATGAAAAAACTATAAAATAGTATAATATTAATTGTCATAATAGTAGTAATTAATTAAAAATAGTTGGTTACGAGAGATATAGTCGTGTAATATACTATTAGTGAAATGTAGAATTTAATATTTTAATAATTATTGATATAATTTTAAAATTTAGATTGTTTTGAAGTAATAATGAATTAGCGTACTACCTGATGTTTGTTACCCTTCAATACACCACTACTTATTGAACTCAAAATATTATGTGTACGGCGTGAATATGCATATTATACATATGTACATTTTATGTCACGTCCCTAACGCCGTGTTCTGTACATACTATAATATAATTGCTGTAGACGAGAAAAAAATAGTTATAAACAATTTTAATATATTTTCCATATATACCTAACCTACATACAAATTTTAATAATTTTTTTTAATAAACCTATGAAAATATTAATTTAAAGGATTAAAATAAAAATAAATGATAACCACTTGGTATAATTAAAAACAAACGCATAACATAATTAATTTATAGAAATCAATAGTTCATTCGCTTTGGTTGCAATTTTAATTATATCTAACTATACATAGTTCTTATACGATATACATGAATTATAGAAATGTGCAATAAAATAAATATATCTAGGTAGTAGGTACCTAATACCTATATTGAATTTGAAAGCAATAAATAATAAATAAATTCATTTGACAAAACGATTCTGTGTGAAGTTCGGTGAATAATATACAATATACACAGTAATAGTCAATATGGGGATTACATACTGTCAAAAACCCTTTGAAAAATGTTGATAAAATAACACTTGAAAAATCTATGACATAGGTATATATATATATATATATATAATATATAATAAAATACATACTCTATGAGAATTTCAAATTTCTACAAGTATCCATTTTCTCTCTTGGAATAATGAGAAAATAATCATTATTGTTAATTTTTCACTAAGCATTTATCGAAATATAACATCCACTAAGTACCTTTTTGATCACACATACTACTGAAAAAATGGGTAGGTACATGTGACGTAACGATTGGGTCAAGTTTTAAGTAATTTTTTTTACTGAAGAAAAGAAAACAGTAAGCATTACTGTTAAATTGTTGTTAAATCAAGAGATTCCACTGAGAATCTAAAACGAGAGGTACCTACTACGCTATTATAATTTGTCATTCGTTATTTTTAGAGATAATAATATTAATTATTAATATTATTATATAAGTTACAATAGTTTATCTATTATTTTTTTAATGAACATTATATAATATTTATATGTGTGTAATTTGGAGATAAAATGATAAAAAGTAGAAAAATACTCCAACTTCATACTTAACTTAATTTATTCCCCTAATGTGAAACGTACCTATGGTGATAAAACATGACATATTTTTGTAATATACTCGTAATATTAAAAGAAAATAAAGTAATACACATGTGCATTGTAAAATCATATTAATACAAATATTATGTGTACTATATTTTAAAAATATATCAACTTTACGTAAAACTCCAATTGAAAATTACATTTTTACATTTTCCTTACCACATAAAATGCAAAAAAAAGCTCTCCGAATATTAATGGAGGAAGTTAGTTCTCGGACAAAATAATAAACTCGTATTATTATTATTTTAATTTTGAAAGAAAATATAAATCATCTTTGTCTATAAAAAACAAAGATAAGTGTTAATTAGTAATTGATCTTTTCATTACCTAATCTTAACTCGTTTAAATTATCATTGGCTTAATTATTATTAACTTAAAGTTTATCATACATTTTTATAACCATTCAGTGTAAATTAACACATAAAAGACGAAATTATTGCTAGTCTATACTATAATATTTGTATATGAATATTACCAAATAAGTACTCATCTAATACTTAATATTAAAAAAGAAAATAGTGGGAAAGTTTATTATTAAATAATTTGAAAATTCTCAATATTTGGTATAAAATGTAAAATAACTTTTTTTAAACCAAGTTAAGTTAATATATTTTTTTGAAATTAACTTTAAACTTAACCAGTTAAATTTATTTTTAGTTAACTTTTAACTGAACTTAACTAAGTTATTTTTTTCATTTACTAGCCCACTATTAATCAAAACGATTTTAAGTAGAACTTCAGTCTAATAATATTTGATATTATTTAAGAAAATTACCATTGAAATTTAAATAGCCAATTAAAAATATGACAATAAATTATTATTTGTTATTTTGTTATTTCCTCTATATTTATAAAATACTTCATACTACATGAACCGTATAAAAGTTTGTTTTTCTTTATACTTAAGGAAACTACTGGGAAAATCGAAAAATGACCACTCAATAGTATCAATTAGAACCATTTACCATTAACAATAAACCTCTATTCTCCAAAACTTCTAATCTATTATATCTTTTCGAAAATTTGGTTAAAGGAAAATAAATATGTATCATTGTAAAAAATGTATAAATAGAAACTCATTGTCAAACATTTGTGATTAGATTAAATGAATATATTTTTAGATTTAACGTAATAAATACGAGTATTTTCCATTTTATATAGACAAGAACATTTTAAAAATATTATAAAGTAATTATTTAGGAGGTCTGTGTTAATTGTGTTTATTAAAATTGGTAGACTGAAAACGATGTCTAGTACGACTGTAAAATAATACTATACGAGTATATAGGTATTTCGACATAAAATTATGAAAACAAAAAACTAAAATAAATGTTGTTTATTGTCCAAATAGTATTTTTTCGCATGTTTCTTCGTATGCGTCCAATGTTTTACCCTCCCCCACCTCCCCCGAAAATAGGTATATAATAGCTATATGGTCTATACGCACAATTACTCGGCATAAAACACTTACAAAACACCGGTAGTTACTCATTGCACATGTATACTTACCACTATACTTCTTTAGGAAAATACAACAATATCAAAATATAATTTGAGCAAAAGTGGCAACCGGATTCGACAGTATAATATATACTATATATTATTATGTCAAGAATATAAAGAAGGGTTAAAATATTAAGTATAACAGAGCTATAAAATATTATTCCTATATATTATTTAGGTAGTTATATGCTATACCTAAAGTATACCTGAGCTGGCGTTACACGAGCAATAATGTTAATATAATTTATGTTAAATGTTTATAAAAATCGTTCGTTTAGAATTTAGATTACGAACAGGATTTGTCATTATTATTCTTATTAGAGTATTAGATATAAAAATAAATGCAAATATGTTTCGAAGTCTAATCATTATAATTATAAATTATAAGCATTATATTATGTATGCTATTTTGTATACCTACTTTAAATTTATATACTTACGAACATCCGGCATTTTATTTCTATAAATCCATGAACATCGTGTAAAATCACCAATCATCAAATTACTTTGATTTTTATACTTGATTAATTAGACCATTTACATATTGTACACATTGTATATACTGGTCCACAAGCTTATGTCTTACATATTGTTCGAAAATTTCATGAAATATAAAATTTTGAAATATTTCAAATTACTGAAATATTTCACCGTTAAAAAAAACTCATTTTATAAAGTACAAATTGCTATGAAATAGAAATGAATAATATAAGTTATTATTTTTATTACCAAAGAAAAACTCAAAATTTTTTTACTAAAGTAATAGTGTATTATCACTTATGAATTATGACAAAATAAATTGTAAAAACTTATTAGTTATTAGTTATTACAAAACAATAAATTATATTCGATTTTAATCAATTAATTAAGTAAAATTAGTAATTCATAATACTTAATAAAAATATTTAACTCTCATAGTCTCATAATCATAACTCATAACATAAGAATCTAAATTTTACACGAGTTTCGACACACGATGTTTGTTCTACGGTGATAACGATTAAATTTTGAATAATTGGAAAACGCAACGAATTTCGCAGCTGCAGTGCAGCACTACTATTGTAATAAGTAATAACTAATTACTGAACAGTGTGGCCAAAAACCAATTAACGATACAAAAAAAAAATAAAAGTTAAATATCATGATTTTGTGAAATATTTCATCATAGAGTGAAATATTTCAAAATGAACTTTGAAAAGGACTTTGAACACTAGTCTTACACCATATAATCATGACAGCATAATATTTGTTCTTATTATAAAGGACACTAATATATATATATATATATATATATATATATATATAGGCAGGGCCGCCCCGAAGAAAGATTAGGGGAGGGAGTGAAAATGTAAAAAAAATTATATAATACTTCTATTCAAAACATAAAATAAGCAAAAAAAAAAAAAAGATGATCAACTTTTTTTTCTTTTTGCCGACTAATAGTTTATAGTTTGCCAACTTGAAATTTCAAAATACTTCATAAACGCAAATAAGCAAAAAAAAAAACGACTGAACTTAAATTTGCCAAATGAACTCAATTTTTCCGACTGCTTTCCGAGATGGGTGGGTGATACCCCCCCTCCCCCAGGACGGTCCTGTATAAAGAACCATAGGGCTTCGCGACTGCGAGCTATCCACGAAATCGAACACGGCGCCTCTATCGTTAAAATTGTCGCGTGTGATTGTGTGAGTAAATGATGTGCGTGTGTGGTAGTAATATCGATAAACACGTCGTACTCGACGCTCGTAACCCGTTTTCAAATTTGTATTATTATTTATTTCTTAGAAATATTATAAAGATGATTAGATAAAATTTTTCCGTGTTCCATACTTCCGTGATTCGATTATTTCTTATTATCGTAAATCACTATACTCATTTCCATCTATTCATCGTAACTCCGAAAGCAATGATCCTAGAGACTTGCCATTTTCACTAAATGTTTATGTTTTGTTATGATATATACTTTTGAAATTCGTATAAAATGGTTTGTCGAATGTATTTTATCGGAAATAATATTGTTCATTAATTAATTTTAATTTAAATTTAAAAATATTCCGATTACGGCAGACACTGGCGTTCGCTTTCTAGAAGATAGCCGTTCACTCCTAAAGTGTAAACTGTTGACAAAATAAGTAATCCGAAAACTGATCGAACTTATTACTATATTATTACACTATTCTCGGATTTTTATAAGAACTCGAAGCTTGCTACGCTCGGTTCTCGCCTGAGTGTAACATGTTTTACTCAACATTTAATTCAAACAAATGAAAAAAAAAACGATAAGAAAATATATTACAATTTCCGATATCGGATAAAAAAAAAGATAGGCAGACAATGCATAATTTAATGAAATAAAATAGGTAGATAAGTACAAAGTTTAATTCAAACAAATGAAAAAAATAATAGGAAAATATATAACGATTTCGGATATTAGAAAAAAAAAGTCTGAAAAAACAAATAGGCGGAGTGGGACTCGAACCGGTATACCCGTATCAAAAGTTTATTGCTGTTCCCATTAAACTATAAAATATAGGAAATATACGAAATATACAATTAAGTACAACGCCTCATTAGTAGAATTAATTTTGCAATTGGTATACATCGGTTTATGTATTTTATCGGAAATAATATTGTTAATTAATTAATTTTAAAAATATTCCGCCTACGGCGGACACTGGCGTTTGCTTTCTAGAAGATCGTCGTTCACTCCTAAAGTGTAAACTGTTGACAAAATAAGTAATCCGAAAATTGATCAAACTTATTATTTTCGGATTTTTATTAAAACTCAACCTCAATATAAATTTGATCAAAATTTTAAGAAATATTTACCGTTAAATATAATATTGATATAAAATAAAAAAATAGTATCATATAATATAGTAAGTACCTACTTCGCACATATAAGAAATTGCTCGGACTTTTCGTTCTCAAATTTTTATACAACCATTTTCGTCAGGTTGATATGTTGGAAAGTCCGATTAAACGTCGTATATAATATGATAAAAGGTTTGCCCGAATGTATCAATATAAATTAATTTCAAATTGTAAAAAATACTACGGAAGTCCTACAATTTTAAATCATTACTATGAGATATAAAAACTATTGTATAGGTACCTATACAATAGGTTAGGTGGAATAGGTTCATGGAACCTATTCCATGAATCAGCAGGACAAACTTAAATACTTAATACTCTTCACTGGATATTATATAACGCATAATTTAATGAAAAAAAAAAAAAAAAAAATGGGTAATCTATTAAATTTAATAGGTATATTCTCGCCTGTGTGTAACAGGTTTTACTCAGGGGCGTAATTTCAGTTTTTTTTTCGGGTGTGCGAGCTTTTAGACAGGCCAATTTTAACATAAATTTCACAGGGTTATTTTTTTGAGATTCTAATGCTACATTAAACGTAAATAAGAAAAAAAATTATTATTCTAATTATTACGAAAATTATGTCGGCGCATTTATATATTTTATGGTAGCGAATTAGAGCATTGGTAGGCTATTTCTAAATTAGTGGTGGTGCCATTGCGCACACTGCCCCCCCAAATAACGCCCCTGGTTTTACTCAACCACAATATAAATTTGATCAAAATTTTAAGAAATATTTACCGTTACTTATAATATTAGTAT
>JAIPRL010012482.1:0-11981 GCA_025469235.1 Pemphigus obesinymphae | reverse complement strand
ATGAAGCAAAGGGCAGGGATTGAGGATGGAGGAATGGAGACGGGAAAAAAGTAATAACTGAGCATTTATGGATATTGAGAGACAGACCGAGAGATTTTTGAAGACATGAATATTGGCCTATACATTTTTTACTCGGGTTACGTCAGCTAGAGCATTGGATACATCTTGTTGCTTATTTTGTAAAAGCTGTTCAGTTGTAAAGTATAAGAAAAACATGTAACAGATACTTCTAAAGCAATAAGAAAATTAGACTTTGTTATTGCACTTACATATAGTGAAGCTTTACTTGATGTTTTTTGATTGGTGTCATTACGCTGGAGATAATCCTATGTAGAAACAATATAAACGTATAATTCTTTGATAGTTAATAAAGCATTATACCGCTCTACCCGTCGAGTTTCGCATTACGTTTTTAACTTTTTTTTTTTGTAGGTATATACTAATTGTGTTATATTAGCCGTATAACGATAGGCTATATATATTCATATATCGATTTAATATTTTTGTTGATTTAAAGTTGATAAATCACCAATTATTTTACTGTCATTAATATTTAATATGATATACAAACACGGATCAAGAGGGGGGCCCTCGGCCCCCCTCAATACGCCACTGAATGTACCTACTAACTAATTGTAAAAATTGCTTATTATAATTAAACAAATATTTCTTACTAAACTTATTAAAAAAAAAAAAAAAAAAAAAATGCAAGATTAGAGTGATTAAATATTTTTATAGTTTGTTTCGGTTCAGTCCATCATTAAAAAATCTATCTTCATTTGATTGGAAAAAGTCATCATTGAAAAATGATTAAATTACACCTATGACTTTAATGAATATTTTGACGGGATGTAAAGTATAACATAATATTATTGTAGTTTTCACTAATTTTTTTTTATTATTTTCTGTGTTTATATGTAAATTCATCAATCGATCCCTTTCTTTTTTTCTATACTTTCAATTACTATTAAATATATATATATTATATTTGTCATGTAATAATAAAATATTCTTTTTATAGCGAAAATCGATTACCTTTTTATTTGGTTTAGAGGAACAGAATTACATATACATAGGTATTGAATAACTATTTATTGTCATTTTAAAATATGTTAAGTTTACAAAATATTACTGTACAAAAATCTAATTTATAAATATATATAAATTATAATTGTTGATGTTATATTTTTTGTAAAAAAAAATGAACCGCGGGGAAAAAATAATAAGAACATTTAGTTTCATACTATTTAACAATGTTAAATATGTTATTAATTGAAATAAAATAAATATATAAATAAGCAGCAAATAAATAAATTGATCAAAGCCATTTCGTACGTAGTAGAATTTAATGAAATGAAAACAATATATGGCCTCACCTAAAAAAAAAAAATAACAGTAGTATTAGAAGTATTAGTAGAAACATATTTTTCTCTATAACCATAAGATATACATTCGCCAAGTGCTCCAATTGGCCTAATGGTAAGAATGACCAGATTAATTTTTGTGTGATGCCTGTGATAAAAAAAAATTTAATCTATAATAAATTTGGCACATACACACAAGTAAATACCTCTAAAATTAAATAATTTGTATATTATATAATAATTGGCACGATAGAATAAAAATGTATTATGAATATTCCATATAAAGTCTTAGATATTTTGTTAAGAGTTATCAGCGTACCAAGTTTCACATATCACAATTACAAATAAATTATATATAATTAAAGTTTTGAAAAATATCATAAAAGTCCAACGATTTGGAATATATTTACAATTAAATATAATATGGATATAATGAAATATAGTTGGTACCTACTCTAGATATATAAATTCGATCGGACATATCGTTCTTGAGTTTTATATATATGGAAATGTTCGGAAGTCTGATTAGACATCGTTCAATATTATGATAAAAGTTCACCCGAACGTATTAATAAAAATGTAATTAGAATTGTAAAAAATACTATGATAGTCCAACGAATTGAAATTCATTACAAAGAGATATAAAAAATATTTTAAAGATGCCTTTATTCTATATCATACTTCAAATCTACTCTCATCATGATAAGAGGATTGCACGGGAAATGCTCAAGCGATAAGAAACAGTCGATGAAACAGTTGTCTTCTAGGCGTGATAGAGTGAACACATAGCGTATATGGCGGTATGGCATCCGTTAAATTGGCACCGCCACTATATGCAATCGAATAAAAAACACCGTCAATAATTTGAATTTAATTTGCAACAATTTGCAACACCGATTTTGGAATTTGGAACCCAACCCCTCTCCCAGAAAATTAATATTTTAGTGTCAGTATCAAATTCATGTAGCACTATCACTGTCATATTAAAACAAATAAAAATTGAATATATAGGTACTATAAATATGGTATACCTGTTTTAAAACAATTAAAAACTTTTTATACATTTTTTTTAAGGTGTATAGTTAATGTAATTTTTGTTTAATTTAAATATTCCTAATATAAACAATATATACTCTGTTCTTATCTATCAGTTGTAATGGAAGTTTGAATGAGTTTTACCTATAAACTACATTATCTAGTGAACTGTTTTAATGTATATAATGTATTTATTTATGTATTGAGGTACTATTTTGCGATTACATATTTTTACATTAATAAAAGTTAGATTTAGATCATAAACGGGACCAAATTAATCATGATTACACATGGTGCGAATCGATCACGCACGTTCGCGTTTCAGATCGCGTACGAAACGCGTCAAAAATTTATCATGTGTATTTTAAGGGCCATATTATACAAACGGCGAAATGTAGCACGTGTTCGGTCGCTTGTGAACACGTGAGATCGCGCATGTTTAATTTAGGTGCGTTCGGACGCGATCGGGCGCAAAAATTATACAATGTATTTCCAATGTACCTATAGGTAATATTTTACAATAAATTTTATAATATAGGTACATTTTGAGGCCTTTTGAGGTTCATGGGATAAACCCAATGGCGCCTTTTCGAACTTTTTATTTCTTGATTATGTTTATATAATATGTACGCAACTGCAATGGCTTCAACATCGTCCAATTCCATTTTGAAACAGCAGAAAACTTATTAAATGAAAAACTAAGAAACTAATAACCAGATAACGGATAATTTTGAATAGGTTAGGTTAGGTTAGGTTAGGTTAATAAGCAGCAGGGACGCGATTGAAACGTGGCAACGTGCGCTCGTAGAATGCATATTGCGTCCGCGTTTTTATAAAAAAATAAATAAAAAGTGGTTGTCAGGAGAACATTTTTAAGTTGTATTTAAATATTTTTAAAAATGTCTTAAAAGTTACATATACACAACATTTTAAAAATGAGTTTTTTAAGGGATTTTATATAGGTAATTTTAATAAAATTTAAAATAAAATTGAAATTCAACAATTCAGAAGTATTTAAATATATTTTTGAAGTAATTTAAAATTAGTCTCGTGTCATTACCATTTTTAATTGTCGAGTGATCACGATATTTGTTTAACAAATGGTTACGCTTTTTTCATTTTTATCATCTTGAGAATATTGTAGAAACATAAAATAAAAATAAATTATATAGTAAATGAATTTTTTATTGTGGGTGTGGAGTCCTCGGTAATAACACGGTATCAAATATTGTCAAAAGTTGTTTTATTATTGACCAATAGTTAAACGAGTATTTACAAACGATTAATATTTTATATTGACCATTTTTATAATAATATATATATATATATATAATAATATATATGCATGTACGATTTATATAATTAGATACCATTTATAAAAAAAAATATTTTTTCTACGCTTCGCTCTCATTCGAATGTATCGGATTTCGACTTCCCTTTTCCCCCTTTTCAACCAATGCAATCCTCTCATTTTTATGTCTATATAATCTGATGAATATAAGGTTTTCTATAGCATAATTAATTAATTTATTAACTAGGTGATGCCCATCTTACTTATAAATATATAAACCACTTAATTTTTGACTTATTTTTCACTCTGTAAAAATATAATTAATATCAAGTATTATGAGTAAGAAACTAGAACTGAGTGGTAGAACGCATAGTGCATATGACAAGAATGCCAGTTTTATTTTATTTGAAGAACAAATTTATAATAATCATTGGTATTTTTTTTAGAAATATGTCGTTAAAGTTGGCCGTAAACTTATTTTAGACTCCGAATCTATATTTGAAGTTCTGGAAGCAAATAAGTTAGATATTTTTAAAAAAGGTTTTTTAAATTCTCCTTCACATAGAATATAGAAGAAATTGACTATAACTGAACAATTTGACTATAAAATTCTACCTAAAACTATACATTTCGGGTTTTCAAGATCGTTATAAACATTAAAACAATTTAAGAACATTATTAAATATTGACATATCAAGTCTTAACTTATTGCAAAGTAGTAGTGATACAGATTATACAGAGAAAAATATTTCTGTTGAAAATAAAATAGATGAACATGACAATGATTATATATTATCAAAAACTAAAGATAAAATATTATTTGTTCCGAGAATGCCATATGAAATATTTTTAAAAATTAAACCAAAGGTATTGTACAAACATAAACATGGAATTAAATCCTATAACGTATTAAAACCAGGAGCATGGACAGATATTAATGATGCATTTTTAAAAGAATATAGATTGCCTTGTAATTATATTATACTTAAACTCTGCACACCTACATGTCTATTTCTATAATCGATATTAACATTATTAATAATACTTAATTTATTTTCAGTTTCATACTCTATAATATAGTTAATTATGGTTTTGGTTAATATGTGGTTCATATCAGAAGAAATGAGAAAAATTAAGAGACTTATAATGACTTAGAAAAGAAAATCAAAAGATTTACAAAAACAAAAAATATGAAAATAAATCCACATTTACTTAATTATATAAAAGTATAAAAATGATAAATTTAATGAAATATTATTTTTTTTATAAACTAACCAAAAAAGAAATAATAGGTTTTTAATTACTTTAAATATAGCTATATCACAATATAATTAAGTATATTCTATTTGCATTTGTTTTAATTTGATGGATAGTAAGTAGTACCTCATTTATAATATTTTGAATTAGGTACTAACACTATAATTTTGTAATATTGTATTTTATTTTATTTTATTTTTTATGCACCTACATATTTTTATATTTATTATTTATAATTTTTAATTTATTACATTAAACCAGGAAGGTATTATTATTATATTATTATTCAATATTATTATCTTTACCATAATTTATATTATATATGTATATATTTATTTAATTTTTATATATGACTACAATTTATATAAAATCTTCGGTTTATAAATGTAGTCTTAAACACCATATCCATTCAAAAAATTTGTTATCAAAATCTAGGGTAGGGGTGGAGTTGCAAATTCTAAAATTTGAAAATTCTTGCAAACTAGTTGCAAAATATTGACGCGGTATTTTATTTAATTGCATATTGTGGCAGTGCTAACTTTACGGACGTGAGTATACGGTATGTATCTAAACTTCGCGTTTTCCGAAAATTCGAAAAAAGACGAAACGGAAAACAAAAAGCCATTTATTTGGAGAAAATGCATTATATGATAAATTTACGGTAAGAATTAATTTTAAAAATATTTTTTAATACATACTCATAAATTTGATTGCATGTCCAATTTCCGCTTCTTAGTGTGTTAAAATATTTTTTTTACAAGATTTAATCCAAGATTTACAGCTTCTATTCCTCCTAATACAATAGGCAAGAATGGAAGGAATCTCAAATCAGAGTCTGGCATTGTATCTGTTGAATTTGTGATGTTTTGGTCAGAATCTCCAACATTTGAATTATTGGTAATTGCTTCTTCATTATTATAGTTTTTAGAAAACTTCTTCAGTTCTCCATTATCGGCAACAGAGTTTTCCATTTTATGATCAGAATTTTTTGTTTTTGGGTTTTCAGTAATCAGTTTTTTAGAATTAGGGTTTATAGTCCCATCAGAATATGTAGTGGTGAATAATGACGTAAACATAGTGATAGCCAAGAGCAATCTTAGTAAATGAAAATAATCCATTTCTGTAAAAACGTTTAATAAATAGAAAATTCATAACATTATTTCTAGATCATTTTCAAATGATTTAAAATTATTAAATATTTTTTATATACATTTCATGTGTTATAAATTATATTTATTATATATTTTTATATTAAATTTTTTATTTAATATAGAATATGACTGGTACCATCTTAGTATCATTATTGGACAGATAACGATTTTGTTAATTAAAGGAGAGGTGAAGATAATTATGGATAGATTATTTATTATAAGAATACGTAAATATGATTGTATTATCAATATATATATTATAATATATACAATAGTACTAATGAACATTATAAAATATTAAAATAAAACATTTTTTTTTTTTATCAATGAGTACGTACTGCTATAGTATAATATTACTGAGGAAATGAATAGGTAATTTAATTATTTAGAAATCACTGTATTCATGCAGTATACTTTTGTACAGTATACTATTTCTATATACTTATAACTATAACTATAACTAAATATTTTATTGGACATTCATATATACTGAGATACCTATACACAGGATTATTATCAGTGATTACAACATCAAAAAAATAAATATATTGATTTTATTTAAAACACCTGTTTTAAATATCAATAAAAAACATTGGTTTGAAACAGCGTTTTAAGACATTTAAAATTTAAAAATCTAAATTATACAAAATGTTCAAATCTAATGTACATAAAATATTGAATATTTAGTTTTAAGTTTTATCTTAGGAAATACGAAATATTTAGTATTTAATGTCATTATTATTTAGTATTTTGAATTAACTATAAATTTTATGATTCTATCATAGAAGTTATGTGGCAAGTCGATATTAATTGTTCTATTTTATTATTCATTGTTCTATTAATTATAAATATAATTCTATAATCTACTACTTATAAGAATTGGTCATAAGAATATGATATTATTATTTATTATAGAAAAATATTAATTTTATACCGGAATTATGAAGTTTTCATGTAGTATATGTTGTATAAAATGCATTAACATTGACATTTTATTAAAATTATTTGATAATTTTATTTTATTGACATTTTAGGTCGAAAATAGGGGATCAGTATTATATGAAAGTATATGGAAGGGGACAGAATAACGAGTATTTTGGTAAGGGACAATGAAAGATACACGAGATAATAATTCGGGACAATCGATCTTAAAGATGAGAGGTTAGTTAGAAATTAATGTTAGCCGAGTATCTGTGATCAACAAGACTTTTCAAGAAAACAATACGTCGGATAGAGAATAGTCATGAGAGGGGGAGGGTTTAAAAGTTTATGTGAAGTATAACACAGGAATTTTCTTTCTATTCTTTCCCCATGTTTTTAGCAGCTGCAAGGGGGGGGGGGTCCCAGAAGATTATTATTCTTTATATTTATTTGTATAATGTTAACTTGGTTTTCTCACCTGTAATGTATTAATTCCTTGAGGGTGTCACTGAATATTTATATTTTCGGTAAATGATCAAGTATCTGTAACAATCATACATCATTAATTATATATTTTTTTTGATAAAAATATGAATAAGTATTAGATTGTTAATGTTTTATCATATTAAGAAAAACATTGAAATGTCACGATCATAAGATAATTAATTCAAATTAGTTTACATTATGCATATCCAAAATCAAAAGTAGAATAACCAAAAATCATTATATCAAAACAAGTAATGTCTCTGTTATCGAATAACAGAGATTAAAACGTAAAAATATAATATTATGCTTGAATTGGTTTTAACCATGCGTATAGTCAAATTAAGAAGTAGTTGTCGACTAATAAGTAAGTTATAATATTATTGTTTATTTGTATTCAACAACACAAATATGTCGATAATTGTAATGTATGTAGACTAATATAAAGTATTTTTAATTACGTTAAATACAAAACAATATAGTCTGTAGTCGAAGCAATTGATTTCCATCGACCATATATTTTACATTATAGTTGATCAATTGAGTTCATGTTCGTGAACTCTAAAGTATCTCTTAAACGTTTTAAAATCATTATTGTGGAATTCATAGAAATACATTACACAGTGGATTATTTTTGTTTAAAGAAAATTATATAAATAAACGAGTAGAAAACAAACTAATTTAAATGTTATTATTGAATTTTGACTTACTTAGTATAAGAAAAAGAGTCCAAATATGTATGTTGATTTAAAAACACTGTAGTTTAGACTTAATGGGTGCTCTTTATATACGATATGTTTTTCCCTTAATAACAGGATATTTGATAATAGGTAATTATAGTTGGAAGTAATGGTTTCTTAGAATCCTATCAATAATAATTTTATAACATAAAAATAAACATAATATTCGCAATACAAAAAATTACCAAGTAATTAAATTTAACATATATACAGTAAATGTCTCAACATTACATATAAGAATTTCTGTTTAATAAGATTAACATTTTTTTATACCATTTTTATAACTTTTTCATGGGTATTTTTTAAATACAAAATAATAAATGTATAGTAACTGTTTATATTAGAATTTTATTCTTATGGAAGGTATTAAACATAACACACGTAATACAGTTAATAAGTACAATATTTTGAATTTTTAAAAATATAATTTATTGTATTATAATTGAAACTGCATATAAATATTTATATTCAAAGGTCTTCTGAAGTGGTTTTCTCATTTGAATTATAGTATTCTCATTAGTGAGGCTGCAAATATAATTTAAAATTATTTCTACTTAAACGTAACGTTGAGGAAATGATAAAATAATTTCATTTGTGATATTCTGGATTACGATATATAAATTAATTATGAATTTCTGAAATCCAACCTCCGAGAAAAAGGAGAATATCTCATACGGGATGAGATGTTAATACTTTCCAAGCCACTTGAAAAATGGAAAAAGAACTATCTTACCCTTGGTAAGTCACGTAGTGGCACCACGTACTCTCACTACACTTAATTTTCTATCCTAATTCAATAGTATAAATCTATCTGTCACATTAGAGATCATAGATCATTACAGTCTTTTATCACAACACTCGAAAAATTTCAATTCAGATTTAAAGGTACGGATAACCAATCACCTATCCTGTAAAAAGGGAAATAACTTATGTTGGAGGGGAGTACCGAATTTTTCAGGATATTATAGATCTAGGAAAAAATATCCCTAAGTTAGAGATAAACATTTCATATTATATTTCCTATAGCGCTCCCATACCCCAAAATATCATTGTCCATAATTTGTTGTATTTGTTTATTAATTTCCTCCTGTTATATCGTATGGTAATCTATATATAGGGGCAATTTTAATTCATGCTCGGTTGCATTTGTAAATGTTAATATGCCTCCTTTAAAATGAAATATTTCCACGTATTGCACATATAATTCGTAAACAGCATGTCATTCCTTATTTTTATTATTCATGCGGCTCGATCGTACTAAATTTTATATTTTTTATTTGCCCTATCTTTTAATTTTCAATATCTATATTGTAAATCCTGTATTATAACTCTTCCTCAAATTCGAATTTATTCTAGGTGTCTCTAGTGACTTTCTTCGGATTTTCTGAAATATTTTACATAGTTACTATCAAATTTCCATCTTGTACAACTCCTAATGTATTTTTATAATGTCAGTTACGATTTCCTGTCTCTAAAAAAGTATACTTTTATTTTATAACTTGACATCCGCTATAGGAATACTAACTATGCTTTTTGTTAAAGGTTATAACGTAAATCTTACTGTCTTCCTTACTTCCTATATAATTTATACTGTTATTATTTTTATTTATTTCACCATAGTTTTTAATATTATTTCATCATTTATTTTGTTAGTTAACTCGATTTTTCCTTTAGTTTTGGTCTTTTTAATATTATTTATATTATTTGTTTCGGGTCCTTTTCCGATTTTGGGTTTATCTATTTCAATGATTCCACGATTATCGTAATTTGGTTTACACCTGGTAGGTCTATTATTACATACCTTGTCACAAGCTTCATTATTAAGTATTTTATTATCTTCGAATTCAGTAATTATTATTAATGTTTTATCAGCTAAATTTATTATTATACAGTTTTCTGAAAAAAATTATCTTTAACTAGGAAAATTCCTTGGTACCAGATAAAACTTTGTATTTAATATTTAATTATTTTCCCTCTATGACTAGTATTATATTTAACTCCCCTAGTTATATATCTACAATAGATTTATTCATCTCCTATAATTATATCATATTTTTTTCATCAACCAGCATATTTTCTTGAAGGAAATACATTTTTAAAATATTGACTTGGCTTCCTGTGTCTACAAGAAGTTCCAGATAATTAACTCTAATATTAGGCGATTTATATGTTATATGGTTATCGGTAATTATTGGTGAAATGATGTAGAAGCATGTCTGATCATATTCGGTAAATCTTCTATTAATCGGAATTCGCTTGTGTCAGTCGCAGGTTCATTGAAGTTTCCTGAATTTTAACTATAACTCTATTATTATTATTATTGCCATTATTTTGACGTTCATCATTTTTTTTTTATAGCAAATTAATATTTTATTTTTTTATCACTTTAAGTGCAAGATATCACTTAATCATTATTGTTATGATAATTAGTGGGTGGACGTATAAAATTATGATTCCGATTTTTGCTTTGGCCGCTAAAATTATTATTATTAAAATTGTTGCGATTTGGTTTTACTTACCTTAATTTACACTAACATGCATATTGTCGGCCACACGCACAAATATTACAAAATTTTTCGTTATTATTATTATAATTATAATTATTACGCGAATAATCATTCCGATTTTTATTATTATACTTATTATTATTATTATTAATGCGCCTTAATTTTTCTCGATTACCATTATTATTTGAAGTTCGAAAATTTTGGTCGCGATAATTATTATTATTTTAACCAGGTTTATTTCACCCATTGTTATTGCTACTGTTAATATTATTACATTTGTTATTATTTCTATTATTGTTATTTCACATCTTATTATAGAATTCCTACGCCTCATTTTAAGTCATAATGTCCTTTTCAGCTAATATTGTTATTATCACTGCTTTTTCTAAAGAATTTTTGTTATATCTTCAAATTTTATCAGATCTATCAACCCATTTATTTAATTTTTTTTTTATTTTATCAACATGAAGGACGAAGTCCATTTTATCAATATTTAATAACAATAAAATAATAATATGGTATATAATGCAGACAATAAAAGGAAGAATTATATTTAAAATATTATATAAATAGAAATAACTAATGTAAAATTAATTTAAAAAATGAGAAATTAGGATCGATATTCGCAGAGCGAGGAAGGCGTACCATGGGGGCATTTAAAATAAAATTGGACGTTAAGTGAGGAATATGAAAGGGAGCACAAGATCGAATGTGATGTGAAGGTATACGGAAGTTTATAACTAAAAGTAGAGAAGGGGAATCAATTTAATTAGATAAGAGTTAAAGAAAGGAATAGTAAATTAGCCTGATAGCTTCGATTTGTAAAGCTAGAAAGGCCTAACGCAGTCAAGACGGGAGTATAATCATGAGGGGGACAAGGAATATTGATTAGGAAAGCGACCATGCGAAGGAATTTTCTCTGGACCCGCTCAATCATATTACCAGCAACAGATGTATTTGCATCCCAGAAGATCGAGCCATACTCAAGAATGGGGCGAATAAGCGAACAATAAAGGAATTTAAAAGGATTTTGGAGGTGAAAATATTGAGACATATGGCTAAGGAAGCCGAGGAGTTTAAGTATTTTGCAGCAGACTACTGCAATATGAAGCAAAGGGCAGGGATTGAGGATGGAGGAATGGAGACGGGAAAAAAGTAATAACTGAGCATTTATGGATATTGAGAGACAGACCGAGAGATTTTTGAAGACATGAATATTGGCCTATACATTT
>JAIPRL010012481.1:0-11982 GCA_025469235.1 Pemphigus obesinymphae | reverse complement strand
AAAAAAAAAACAAATATTTTGAACCTGATACTTAAAAATGAACCCCAAAAATTGAATCTGAAACCCATTAACCGGAAAAAATTTAACCCGAAACCCGTCAACTGAAAAAAATTTTAACCAGTTTTAAGCCCGAAAACCGTAACCCGGAAAAAATTTAACACATTTTAAACCCGAAACCCGTAACCCAAAAAAAATATTAACTGTTTTTGAACACCGAACCCGGAACCCGGAAAAAATTAAAACCGTTTTTTGACCACGTATCAGAAACCCGGAAAAATTTTAACCGGTTTAAATCCGTAACCCGAAACCCGAAAAATTTTAACCCGTTTTGACTCCCTGATAAAAACAAAAATCTACATCTATAACATAACCGCTTCGACTGCGTTCGTATATTATAATATTATATAATAACGTTATGTGTATTATATTATTGTGTACCAACCTAAAATTTAATTAATTAATACAAAAAAAAAAAAAAAAAACTGAAATCTAATCACAACGAAATGTAGTAAACGACATCTTAAATACATAATATGGTCGCATCATATATATATATATATATATATATATATTACATCGTACACGAAAAACCATGACGATTAATTTTGTTTTGTTTTTTTTTTTTTTTATAGGTCGGTACCGGCTCAAATAAGGATTAGGACGGCTTACATTTATTATATACTTTCCCGTCAGTTTTATCTTTACCTATATATTACGCGCCACCGTGGTAAATATATCCAATTCGTTTCGAACTTTATCACAAAAAAATTATGTTAACATAATATATGTACGTCGTGCGACGTGCATATTAATATCGCGTGCATTCGACCGATCGATCGAGTGTGATAGTATATGTATGATATAAGCAGGTAGTACAATGGTTATTTTTTTGCTTTTTCATGGAAAAAATAATGATATTCCCTAAAAGGCGGCGGATACGAATCAATTAACGTTACGTAACAGGTATACAATATATTTCTAACTATTATACATCGCACGGTCGTAAAACTATTGTATAAATGTGCAATTATTACTATTGAGTGCGATTTGTACAGTTTAGTCGAATGATTTCGTCCGGAGAACTCTTATTTATGTAATCGCAAGAGCGAAAACTTCTTTCCTCGAAAAAAAAAAAAAAAAAAAAAACCCCATCATATTATTGCATAGCTAATGACTTCATCACTTCGTTTCAGAATCCCTGCAGTGAACTATATATATATATATATATCATATACTATATACGGACATTATATAGTTTATCATTTATTTTCTCCCGTTAGACGTTTTAAATTCTTTAGAAGACAGTTATGTATGCGTATACGTTTTGAATTCTTTGTACTGAAACGTATACACGTGCGCGTAATACAAACGCGTGTGACTTTGCGTCAAACTATTTTCATATATTTTAGGTTTTAAAAAAATGTGTTCATATAATCTTACACACGAAAGATAAAATAACAATTAGACTACTTTTAAGTACTTACTACTTCGTAAGCATAAGCCAATCCTCCCGTTATCTCGTTATAAATTATACAATTATTATTAAATCTACTTATCTTGCAGGATAATTAAACCTCGTACGTATTCTCTTTTCCTCTAAAATCTCTTTAAGTCGTATAAAAAAATAAACATCGCACACCGTGCACCGTCCTGAAAATATTATCATTTGCTACGGGGGGGGGGGGGGTGGTAACATTTATTATAATCAGTAGAAGATTTATACAATTTTTGAGAGAGTAAAAAATAAATTGGAATTTTACAATACTTGAAATTATGTCGACCGTATTCATCTATAATTTATATTTTACTGTGGATCTAATTTGGAATTTTATTGAAAAATAATTTCCATTGGCATTAATAAATATCACCAAGACAATAAAATAATATACTCGTACCTACTTACTTGTAGCACTAATATTATTAACACATTTGTACACAAATATTATTATTTTAACTAGTATTTATTCCAGGCGTCGGGAAAGGGTTTTAACACCCATAAAATCCACCACTGTATAAAGTGACACGCATTTCCGAATATATCTTATGATGTCTCAATTGAACTATTTTCTCATTAGTTAATAAATAATTGAATATTTTTCGTACGCAAATTTTGATATAACCCGAAAAATAGGTCATTTATTCAGGACGATCGTTGAAATTTAATCTCACTATTAACACTTTGTAATATAAATGGATAGAATGGTTGCACGGGTGTTTTTTATGACATGCAGTTGCGGGAATATGTTTGATTTCAACGGTCGAGATTTATGCGAATCCTATTTTTTTATTAAAGTCTATTTTTTACTCAATCCCTTAGACCACCGCGGACAAGGAAACATAATATATATTTGCATATCAGTTTTAGGAGGTCCAAGTGAAATATATATATAATGTGATTTAGGGCCAGTTCATGCTATATATACGTTTCAAACACGAAACTGTGTTTTGCATAATTTTGCATAAATTTAGATTTTTTAATTTTAAGTGCACTCTCATAAACTTCAAATGTATTTCGATTAGCGTTAATGATTATTCGTGATTTATGTATTATATTTGATACAAAACCTATATAATAAATGTATGGCACATATATATACATTTGGTTGGATTATTCATATTGTTATGATAATTATATTTCTGCTGACATATAATAGTAAGTTATATTTCATACGCATGAAATATATAAATTACACAAAAAAATGTTAATTTTCATTTTAAATGGATGAAAAAAAAAATTATACATATGCACGACGATAAAATAAAAAAGGATCCAGATTAGGTCAAATTAAAAAAAAAAAAAAAAAAAAAAAATGCTATTAAATAATAAACAATCAATTTTCTATCTATTAGATATTGATTAATGTTTAAATAAAAATAATAGTAATAATAATATATCGAATTATATAAATGGAAATTTTTGTATATTGATTTTTAGCATAATGAAATAACATGATGAAAAAATTTATTACATGAACGTCGTATGAAATGTACTCGTGTACTCGTGTTATAAATTTATTCAACAATCGTATACGGAATATATCGTATGCTTATCATTTACATCCAAATGATGATATTTATTTTGTAAAGAATCAACAAGTATAGATATAGTATAATAGATAATTACCAGCTGTAGTAATAGCTGTAATTGGTTTAATGTTTAAGTACAGTCGTATTTTTGTCATAATGTACTCTATAATTTTGCGATAAATTTTCTTTGATTAGAAATAATAATAATATAGGTAATGCTTTACATTTTTACTCCTTGTTAAAATATTCTTCATATTCATTAAAAATAATGAACCAAAAAAAAAAAAATCAGTATGTTGACCGTATTATTTATTCTAACTCAAATGTCTATATTTTTCAAAACGCTGTGTCTAGATACACGGGCGATCGTGTAGATAATGATTACACGGACCAACCGTGTAAACATTTACTACCAGATATCAGATATTAAGTAATAGCGTGTCTTACTTCACCCCAATATAACTTTAAATGTTTTGAAATTAAAAAATCCTCAAAATATTATAGCAACTTTTCACGATTGTGACTCAAAATGTGTCACCATATATGTTAATAAATATTAAAATTATTATAATATTTACTTACTTTTATTTGGAAACCATAGTGAAAAAAAATTGCATACCTCAAAACATGTTATTATAAATAATAAATCATTACTCGTCACCGAAGAACGTGATATAGAAGTTTTATTATATTCAAAGCATCAATCACATCAATATATCTTATTACAAAGAAAAAATCTTCATTATTATTATGGAGGTAGTTATTTGCAATGTCTCACTATACCCAGTTTCTCACTATACTCCGGTCTCCCCTATATGTTTTTATGAGAATATAGTTATATAAAATGAACTATAATATTAATATAGCATGGATGGTATATGGTAAATAAAATTCGTTAACATATTAGTACTAGGTTTTTGTTTTTCGAACATTAATTAAATTTAAATTCGATATATCAAACTAGATAGAACTAGAGTGGGGGTACATCAGGGTTCAGCTTTTGAGTCCTTACTTATTTTCCCTGGTAATAGATGAGATAACAAAGGATATACAGGGGGAGGTACCATGGTACATGTCGTTTGCAGATGATATAGTACTGATAGGAGAAAATCCTGAGGAAGTGAATGGTAGATTTGAAGAGTGGAAGGAAGCTCTTGAAAGCAAAGGACTAAGGATTAGTAGGAGTAAAACAGAATATATAGAGTATGATTTTGGTGAAAGGGAACACAGAGGGAATAGGGAAAGGCTAGAAATAAAGTTAAGTGAGGATGTGGTGGGAGAAGTGGAGAGGTTCAAGTATTTAGGGTCCGTTGTACAGAAAGATGGGGGTTTCGAAGAGGATATGAAACACAGGATTAAGTGTGGATGGACAAAGTGAAGAGAAGCGTCAGGTATTCTGTGTGATGAAAGAATTCCTATTAGGTTAAAAGGTAAATTTTATAAGGCATTGGTGAAACCTGCAATGATGTATAGAACAGAATGTTAGGCAGTAGATAGAAAGATAGAACAGAGAATGAGTGTCGCTGAGATGTGAATGTTAAGGTGGATGAGTGGAGTTACTAGAGAGGGTAAAATAAGGAATGAGTATATCAGAAGTAGTATAAGGGTAGCTTCGATAGTAGACAAAATGAGAGAGAATAGATTAAGATGGCTCAGGCATGTATTAAGGAGGGATGAGACTGAGGCAGTAAGATTAGTAAGGGAAATGCATGTTATTGGTAAGAGGGGGAAAGGAAGACCGAAAAAGAGATGGGGGTTGTGATGGTGGGTGATATCAGGAAGGTGGGAGTAAGTGAAGAAGATGCGGGAGATTGAGTTAAATGGAAGTGTAGGACCAGGGTGACTGGCCCCAAATAGTTGGGAGAGAATGCGGAGGAGAAGAAGAAGAAGAAGAAGATATATCAAACTACTTACCAGAATCAGCATTATGGAGATTATTATGAACACCTATCATATATGGGATTTCAATGAAGTTATTTGATATTTAGTAAAACGATACAATTATTAATTTGGGCACAATAATTTAATTAATTACTCATTTAACGAAAGTATATTATTTATTTTCAGTATGAGTGAATTTTAGTAACTATATAAAGTGGTAGATTTGGGAAGGGACACAGGGGAACGGACTACTCTCTTCATTTTTTTCATATTTAACAGCGTGACCCTAAATTTATTTATCAAGGAATGCAAGGAACGCAGTGTTTGTTTTAATTTTTATTTAACATTTTTAAAAATTATGATTTTTTTTTAGAAAAATCGTGAAATTACGAAAATGAATGTTTTTTGTTCTTATCACATAATAAGCTTTAGATAAAAAGCATGATATAAAATGTTGAATAGTTGATCTTATTAAATCATATTGGTATCATATAGGTAATAAATAATATTCATTATCCGTGAATGGCTAAAGCCTAAAAGGTTAGCGAAATCAACGCGACACCGATATACTTCGTTTCGGTCTACATCTATATAACTTCCTGGATTATTCATTTAAAAAAAAAAGTGTTAAATTATTTTGAAAGAGGAATGGTTAAACTATGGTATGTTGAAAATACGTAACCTAACAATGATGTAAAAAAAAATCTTAGATTTTTCTATTCTATTCAAGTTGTATAATAATGTAAACAGTTTTTAAAAATATCCCCTGATTAAGAAAATTTGGATAGGGGGTGTGAGGGACGAAGTCCTCCACGGCTTACTTTTTCTCTAACATGTCCCGGAACGGTGATTTTTTTTAACTAAACTAAGAGTCCGTTCTTATTTTTTTTTTTCAAATTCAACCACCGACTGTATATAATGTATAGTGTTATCATTTCCGTTCAACGATAGGTCTGTTAGTGTACTATCCATCTTTTGATAAGAAAATTCGAACGAGTTGGTATTCGTCAACTTAATTTCTATACACATGACTAACATACCATGTATAACAGTCGCTATATCCATAATAATCTATAATAATTACAACGGTAATACTAAATTTTTTCTGTTACATTCAGTAATAGATAAACGTATGAACGTAGGTACCATAATTGAGGAATATAAGTATATAATAGAAATAAAATATTATTATGATAATGAGTTTGTTAATCGTTTTATAGAATATATAGGAATTAACTATTGGAATTATAATAACCCATATTTATCCTGGCCAGTACTGGTAGAAAATATAAATGATTATGATTGACACAATGCTCCGTGAAAATTATTTAGTAGTATAGGTACATATATATATATATATATATATATATGTATAACAAGCCAAAATGATGTTCGTTTTGTATGTTATTATTGATCACAATTATAGCGTAATCCGTATGAATTTATCACCCTCTTTCGGAAGTTTAAAATCCCTCATGAAATTCCGAAATAATAAGCTATAACGAAATTTCATATTATATTGTGGTATTATTATAATTTTTTCTAATTAATCAAATAAAACGAAAACAAAAAACAGGAAAAATTATATTCAAGTTGTACGAGTGAGATGCTATTAATATTATATATAGGTAGTTATTATTGTTGTATTCAATTTTATCGAACATTACAAAATGTAAAATTGTCGGAAATCACATTTGACTTTGTTCATATATAATAAATATTGAACAATTTGTAAGTTTTCTTTTTTAAAATATGTATATTATGTATAATACATATTTGGAAAAATAATAGCAAACTTATAAATTAATGTTTCTACGAAAAACAAAATGTGAAAATCAGGCACGTATCTTTATCTTTAAAACAATACTATAATAATAATAATAGGTACTTAATGTGTAGGTGAAAAGAAACATTACTGAGAAAACATAAAAAAATGAATATTATAATACATTTTTATTGTATATTAATTTATAAGTATACATTTACTTTAATTCAGATTTGACAGCCTCGATAATGTGCCCTATACATTTTGCAAACGATTTTTATTAAAATACATAGGTACGATATCTAAGAAAGTTTTACCTATTCGTATGGTCAACAAAAAATTAACTCAATGCTAACAAAAATTGAAATTCTTATAAGAGGAACCATTCATATATCTTACTATCCACGACGAAATAAAAGATGAAATTATTTGTCATCTTTAAATCGTTTCGAAGTACGTGTTGTCACCAGTTGAACATGGAACAAGATTAGATTTTCGATCTTGTATCACAACCCAACATGATAACCAAATCATTATCATCTAATATTGTTCACAACGATACTCGTTCTTCTCAGATCTATATATGAAAAGTATATACATAAAACCAATTTCTCCTAATTTAAAAATAAGTTAATTCGTATCGTGGCCTGTGAAGGTTTCACTAAGGAGCCTCTAAGTCTTATCTCGTCGTACGTGCCAATTGTCGATTAAACCATAATGTCATTTTAAGTTATCATTTCCACACTGAACTTATTGAAAACCATACATTTCTCTCACATGCACTTTGGTCTTACAGAACAAAGCTACAACACTACTGACTAGGAGAACTTGATAAATCTGTCACTCGTATACAATATATCATTCACTGCATTAACAATACACCACATCTATTATTCAATATAAATTCATCACCTACCGGTAATAATTTCGAATATTTTTAACATTCCAAAGCTCTTAAACACAAAAAAAAATCCGAGAACCATTAAATTCATCTTGTCCTCCATAATGTCACAACAGTCAGTTTTTCGGTTATACCAGGCATTTTTTTTAAACATGTTTCACGATATTTCAAGTATGAGATGGTCATTTTACTGACGTATGTTCCAAACCTCATAAAAAACCAACATAAAGTTTACTAATCGCAATGGAAACCACTCGAAAAATCAAAATGGTGAACTGTGTACACCGTTATGATTCACAAAAGTATAACAACTCAAAAACTTGCGTCTAAACGTCTTTAATCTAAAATATCACCTATAAATCGTTAAAATATCACTCAACAAATAAAAAATACTTCTAATCAACAATCATACGACTTCGGCACTGCAAATAATAAATCTCACCAAATAACCTCACCCTTTTCTTCTTCCGATATATCCTTATCTATTTTACTTAGGTACTCGTTTGAAACAATAACTTATCCACTATGATTTCCCTTCTCACATCCACAATTAATGCACAATAACTTTCTATATTCTGATTAGTTAATACTGTACATGCAACTGTACCTGTTAAATTTTTTGTAAACTGTTCAACAATAATGCCTTTTCTATCTAAAAATGATTTTTCAATAACCCTATAAAAAGTATTATTGATAAAATACATATAAATCAAATAAATAATAAAATGTCAATATTTACCTGAGATTCATTAATGTAAGAGGGAAACCCCATTTTCCATACGTCGTGGCCGCTGTAAGAAAATCCATTTCATCCTTTTCACTGAAAATAATTGGATGGCCAGATTTTTTGACAGGTTTGCCAGTGTATCGATTATATAGAGTTCCATAAGTAATTTTATATTGCTTACTGACAGCCAATATAGATTGCTCATTATTTGCAAATTTAGTAAGTGCTTTATTCTTAGCAAATCGTTACTGTAATTTTTATAAGGCCAATCTTTTGCCAATAAATGCGAGCGATTAAAAAGATATTTAATTTATAATATATATAATAGTCATCAAAATAACCCCAAATCAAAATAATACATTATATATTTCATTAAATTTAAAAAAAAACCTTAATCTTAAAAAATGTTTATCAATTGCCATTACATCCATAACTAATTATTTACATAATTAAAATAATTAAATGTATGAATGTACTTACTTTGTGCAGATCTTAAATTTAAAAAAATTCAATGTTGTTAACAACTATATTTAAAAAACTGAACAACAAATATCAATCAATTACTAATTTTGGGTTCATAAATAATTGTAATAATCTACATAATATTAAAAACGACAATTTGAATACATAATCAGATGTTTTTATTAATTTTTTGATTGAAAATTATTAATTATCAAAGTAATTCCATTTTACGGTATTAAATTGGCGTTGTATATAAATACCTACGTGTATTGTATATATTCGTATATTTATAATTATTCTATCATTTTATGTTGTTCCATTTAAGTTCTAATGTTTTGATAAACAAAAGCTAATAAAAAAAAAAGTTTTTACCTGATATTCTATTAAAAAAAATATATATATATATATATATATATATACAAGTATTACCTATATATATATAAATATATTTATCAAATTTCGGTGTACTTAAGACTTATAGGAATTTTTTTTAATTTCTTGGTTTTAGCCATTCTATCGGTTGAACTCATTTTTCGTGGTCTATTCATATTTAGGCATAAACATTTTCACTCAGTTTTTACCGGCTACCGTAAAACTAAAGTCCATTTTCGAATGGAAGGCGGGAAATCATGGTGTTATCTCGAAGTAAGCCATCGGATTTCGTTTGAAACTTTTGGGAGATTGAGCGCGGGGCGTTTGACCAAACGGTATATTCGACCAAGAGTTTGACTGACCGATATTTCGCGTCTTATCCTTGCTTATTACCAGGTTTCCTCCCCCCCTCCCGGAACCGGAAGTAATGAGATATTCGCACCGCGGAAACTGTTGTCATAGACCTATTTGTCCGGACTACTATCCTTTTCGAAACGTCCTTCATCATCAAAACGTACATATATATTGTGCAACGGTCGTCGAAATCCGTCGATAATTATATATACTTGAATAGGTCTAATAGATATACAATATAGTGGGTATCATTGCTTATCCCCAGGTATATAAATATGTTAACGCGAAATGTTTAAATACGATTTCATATACGTAGAACGTATCGTTTATGATATTATGTAATTGTATTAAAATTTTATTAAGAAAATGGGATATTTTCATATATATTTTTTTCTGGCGTTATTAATTTTGATGAAAAAGTGTATGCCGATTCGAGCTTGTTTTCCCTCCGCGGTGGACAACTTGCTCCTTTTTATTTTTATCGATATGTAAACACGTAAGACTCAGTGGTGTCATTTTAATTATTATTATTTTTTTTTAATACGGGAATTTTCAATGTCGGGAATTTTCGTGTTTTAGATAAAATGATGATAAAATTTAGATAAAATGCATACCTAATTTTTGAACTTGTAAGTATACCCAATACCTATAATACACGGGGCGACCAATTTAAAAAACTGGCCAGATGACTATAATATTTATAATCGTAAATAGGCAAATGTATATCTCGCGCGATCCATATGACGCCACTGGTAAGACTGATAATAATGTTATAAGACCTACCGTGTCCGTGTACTGTATACTTTTGGCAAACGGTACACAATTTGGACTGTTGGTCCTCGATACATTAAATTATCGCGGTCGTTATTCCCGGTGGTGGCTGAAAAACGAATTGTTTTTCAAATCGAACGGGATTTCCCGGGGGTTAGGTGGGGAATAATTATTTCGGAAAAAAATAAAAATAAAAAAATGAAAAAAAAACTTTTGAAGTTAAAATATATAAAAGTAAAAAAATAAAAATAAAAATCCCCCCGGGGCGGGCACGAATAATAATATCACATTAACGTGTACTGTCGTCGGCCCCGCGCTTCCTCTGCAATGCCGTTGCGCATTGGCTTTAGCGTGCGATATCGGGTAAATTTAAATCTCCGATTATTTTAATGATTTAATGCATTTTTCCACCGGCGTCCGCCCTACACCGTCGAGTTCCGCTCGTACACTATTGTTTTAATTTTATTGCCAACGACACTTGAGCTCCGAACCGATTCTCCTCTTTTATACTATATGTATATATATATATTATATTATTATTACTATTTCGAGTCCGACTCGAGCCGCACCGATGCGAATGCAAATATTAATCTCGACGTAATAATAAATTATTCATTCGTATACTTTTTTTTTTCGACTCCTATAACCCACCGAACAAACGGTGGTTTAAATATTTACTTAACTTTTTGTTTTCTCTCTCCCCTTCCTTGGCCCCCCGTATACAGACAGGGCTATATACACATACTATTTTTTTTTTCTCTCTGCCTCTCCGTCTTTCTCTTTCTTTCTACCGTCCACGCGTTTCGATCCGCGCACGGTAGTGTGTCTTTTCGCCCCGCCGGGCTTTACACGGAACTTTTTTCTGCGCGGAAACACGGAAGAAATACACCGGGGAAAGCGTAAAAATAAAGTGTTAAGAGAGTTAGTTAAAATCCATTGTGTCAACAACCAACACGTAAGCACGGAAAACAAGAAAAACGATTTTTGCGCGCCGACCCCGAGACGATTTCGTATTCACGTTTTCCGCAATCACCACGACGCCGACCCCGGGCACCGAAAAAAAAAAACGCGAGGCGGGCCCAATTTATTATTCTTATTAGACGAAACGGATTTACGTGACCGGAGTTCCGATTGATTTTTTGAAATTTTCACCCTCCCGGGCCGTACCGTACAGTTTCTTGTGTTATTGCGTATAAGGTAGTATTATATAGGTACATTATTATTACGACCCGGTGAAAGAAACGTCTAAATTATACTTAAATATATTGCCTCCGTGAAATCAAAACGCATGTATATATATATAGATTATACGATAATATTTATTTCTAAGCGTGGAATCGAAATCCGGGAAATTTCAAAAACGAAACAAACGCAAATACGTGTACTGAAATAACACTACTTATATAATAATATTAGGGGAGAGTACCCTATATTGGACCATTCGAGACATTTTGTGATTTTCCCTTAAATTATTAACACTTTTCGATTGGAAATTGCATTTACGTGATACTTAAACATGTGAGTTACATTTTGGCATAGTTAATTTTATTTTTTTTTAAATTTTAAATTAAATATTTTTGAATTTTTAAAAAATATGCAAAGTGGTCCAATATAGGGAACTAGGTCTTTTAATTGGACCGTTGGTGTTTTTAATTGGACCACCATAAAATGTATAGGCAATATACTATATTTTAATTTAACTATTTTAAATATTGATAAAAT
>JAIPRL010012480.1:0-11986 GCA_025469235.1 Pemphigus obesinymphae | reverse complement strand
AGAAACTTAAAAAAAGGTATTTAGACACTTAAAAAACGACAAAAAATGTATTTAGACACTTAAAAAACAACAAAAAGCCGTATAAACCCCTAAAAAACGACAAAAAAACGTATTTAGACACTTACATCAGTCTTTTAACGTACATAGGTACTTTGAACTCACATTTTTCATTTTGATTTAAATATTAGACACTGCTCACACGATACGTCTTTCAATAAATGTAAATAATCAAACGTCGGTTGTCGTGATATTTTCATTAAGGTAATAACCCCAAAATCCAAATCCAATGTTCTTGCTTTCAAATCTAGGTAAATTTCCAAGTGCATATGTGGGTAACACTTCCAGTGTCATTGATTCCAAAACATGGTTAATCACCATTCACCGTCCTGCAATGGATTGACAATTTTTCCGTTCGTCCGTATTTCGACTTTTTCATAGATGTGTAATTTAGGTAGCACCGTATACGCTCTGTGTTCACACTATAGATCACATGGAAGAAAACCGTTCCGCCGTCCGTTTCTTATTTCACAACCGTTTCCCGGGCTACTGTCTTATCACCCTGTATTTCCGAAAACTGTTTTTGAATTCATATATCTCATAAAATCGGCTTTTGCAATCATTTTTGATAGCAAGGAGGTCAAATTCGCATTTCTCCGATGTTTTAATTAACTTCCGACACCACCTTTATTGTCTTCGAATCGTTCGAATATAATATAATATACGATTTTTTTCTAAAAGTTTCCGATTTATTATTTTCAATTGGGAAAGAGGACAAACACCCACTTTTTCCGATAGATACTGTAGTATACGTCATATAACAGGTTATGCTCGATGAGTAGGTAATCGAAGTTTACCAAGAAAACAATGCATTATTATTATTATCTCGTGTCGCCGTCTCACTGGGTTGACGTCATCGAGCCAGGCGTCGTCATTGAGATAATATAACAATATTATTAGTGTAAGTACAGTACAGTGTATACGCAACCCGCACATAAAATATCGTATAATGTACGTAATATACAGGACAGGACGAGGACAATCTAGTTGTCAGTTCATGTTCATGTTACTCCAAAATTTAACAGACCAATTATATTTTAGGAGGATATTCGACTTATAGTATATATTCGTATACATTTTTCATATGGAGAAAATATAATATATATCTACTATATTTTCCGTAATGTAACTATACTATGACTATATTTATATATTTCGAAACCAATAAATAATTAAACGAATTCATGGATCACAATAATAATAAAATAAAGTATCCTACTATTGTGTAAATAAGCTATAGCACGCATGGTCTTTCATTCGCTTTACAAATTATATTTTATTGTGGACTTTATTGCTTGCATGCATCCAAAAAAATTCGAAATCCCAAAAATATATGGGTAGTTCAGCGACAACCTGGCCACGTCGCCGAGACGGCGATCGCCGACTGGGCCTCTTTGATATTAAGTTATTTATTACTATTAATTTCATTTTATACTCAAACCAGGACATTATTTTAAATTTTAAAATGCATTTTAATATAATATTAATTATATTGTGGGTTATTGCTTGGAAGTTAAAACGATAAATTATAGGTAATATTAGTTTAAAAGCGATAAAATGGAAAATAAAATAAATACAAGAGTATAATATACTAGCTTAAGTGCAACACCTGCCGGGTGCAACTTCTTGTAAGTACAACTCCTTTTATGCGAGACTATTTGTAAGCTCAACACCTTTTGGGTACGAAACTTTAAATTTGAAACTCCAATTGAGTGTGACAGCTTGTAAGTGTAACTTTTATTGAGTACAACACCTCATTAGTAGAATTATTTTTGTAATTCGTATACATGAGTTTATGTATCTTATCGGACATAATATTGTTAATTAATTAATTTTAAAAATATTCCGCCCACGGAGGATACTGGCATTTTCTTTCTAGAAGATAGTCGTTCACTCCTAAAGTGTAAATTGTTGACAAAATAAGTAATCCAAAAATTGATCGAACTTACTATTTTCGGATTTTTATAAGAATATATATATTATATATATTATAATAATATTTATATATAATATATATATTTTTTTATTAACATTATTAGATAATTGTCAGTAGGTTAATATTATAAAATAATTATCTTTCTATGTATATACTGTCATGTAGGTGTATAAACAAACTAAATTTGGTTCGCAAAACAGATCGTTTAGTAGCGAATGTTATAAACAATATACTTGGTTGGAGTATAATATTTTAAGCAACGCAGCATTTTGCTATGTATGTAGAATGTTTGCTGGTGGACTTACTGACGAAGTTTGGATAAAAAAAGGATTTTCAAACTGGCAAAAAGTAAGTATAGTTTTTTTTAACTATTATGAACAATATTACTAAATTACAAAGCTATAAATATTTCTAATTTTAGCTATTTTTTATTTTTTGACATATTGTATTTGATAATTTTTACCTGTAGTATTAATAGAGGTTTGCAAATTAACTTTTGTATTGACTATATACTTTTAACAATTGTTTTAAAACGTATATTAACATATAGCCATATAGGAACATTGTTTATATTTGCTTATATACTTTTTGTTGATGTTTCCAAAGGACAAACTTCCAACCATATTGTTATTGCACTGTTTTAATGTTTTGAAAAACATAAATTGACTATGTCTAAAATTAAAATAATTGCACAATCATATGATGGCGCCAGTGTTATGTCTGGACAGTTACGTGGTATTCAATCAAGAATTAAAGAACACTATCCATATGCTATATACACTCACTATATGGCACATCGTCTTAATTTAGTAGTTGTAGATACATGTAAGACAATAAAGTTAATATAAAAATAATACAAAATCATCAAACCTATAGATTTATATATGTTATTACATTTTTCAGAAAGCAAAACATGTTTTAATGTGCTTGAAGCAATATACGTACATTTTTCACAACCATCAAAAAATAAAAAATTATGTGAAATGCAAAAAAAGTTAGGATTAAATAAAGGTAATGTATTAAGAATATGTGATACAAGATGGGTATGCAGATAAAAAAATTGTGTTGCTATGGTGAACAATTATTCCAGCATTCTTAATATTTTTAACGAAGAAATTGAGGAACAAATAGATAAAGATGTAACACGTGCATTAGGTATTTTTATAGGACTTTCATTTAAAAAACAATATATATTTTAATATGTAGGTACATTTACAAAACCTAATAAAATAATAAAAATGTTCACTATTTTTATTTGTAGGTATTTTAGGTTCTATTAATAAATTAGAATTTATAATAGTTCTTTATATACTGAATAAAGTATTATCCATCATAAATATTTTAAGCAATCAACTTCAATCTAAATCTGCTACCTTGGGAACATCAAGTAATATGATTCAAAGTATGAAATTATACTTTTGAAAATCAGAGGAATGAAGATGGTTTTTTTAAGCTTTGCGTACAAATGAAGGAATTTGCACAGTTAAACCAAATAACCCTGGAATTACCAAACTCTGGTAAGAATTGATAATTTAAAAATGTGTCAAGTTATAAGTTTTTAAATTTTAATACTTAAATATTAATGCTTTTATTTTTACCTCCTTAGGAATAAAATCTAAACGTAAACGACAAGAACCACATCATTTACAGAGTTATAATCTTGAGACAGGAATAGGAACTCAAAGTGAGGCAAGATGTAGAACACTTGGCAAAGACTATTGGAAAATTATTTATTTTGAAATAATTGATTCTATAATTGTAAATTTGAAGTACCGTTTTTCGGATGAAAGTTTAGTTTTAGCTAACTCATTAGACCAGTTTATGAAAATGGATTTTGAAAAAGGCTTATATTTTATAAATCATTACAAGGTTAGTTAGATATTTAACTAAATATAACTAAATAATTTAAAAAAACTCATTAATTTAATTCATCCTAATTATAAATACTTAACAACTATGTATAATATAATATATTGTTGTGATTAATGTAGATATCTATTATAGCCTATAACAGATGCATTAACCTATAATTTATAGTTAATTTTGTGAATAAAATAATGTAATGAAAATTAAATAATTTCAGGATGTTGTTAATATTGATTTAACATCATTGAAAGCAGAAATGTTGTTGACAAAAAATTGTATACAAAATAGAAATTTGAATATTGATATACATGGAATAAAGCAATAGTAGTGACTGAAAATGTTTTTCCAAACTTATTTAAACTTATTCAAGTAGGATTAACTATTCCTATAAGCTCAGCTACCTGTGAAAGGTCTTTTTCGTCTATGCGCCGCGCCGTATAAAGAATTGGCTTAGGACAAGCATGGCACAAGAAAAGTTCACAGATTTGTCAATTATTAATATTGAAAGAGATCTAAGCACTAAAATTGATAAACATAACATAATAAATAATTTTAGTATGTCTCAAAGACGTATACCTTTAATATAATATTTAAATAATAAAAAAAAAATTATTTGCCTATATCTTAAATTTGTGTTTAATTTTTTTTTTTTGTGTTATTTTAATATAATAATTGTTAATATAATTAATAGATTAATAAATTAATAAATTTTTGTAATAAATAAATTAATATGAACTTATTGTTATTATAGATTAATAAGTTAGTGTAATGAAGGTGTATGAATGACGATGTAATTGGAGGGGGCAAGCCCCTCACGAGTCATATTGGTCGACATAAATCTAGCACCCCCATAAATTTAATCCAAATTGCGCCTATGATAAGTGGTCGTATAGTCCATATTGATAATTCTTAATATACCACAAACACATTCGTTTTAAGACATTATGCATAGATAATTTTATCAATATTTTAAGAAAAATTTAAATCTTACAATTTAAAAAGTAATTTTAAAATAGTCCTGAATAAACTAAATAATTTACTGAAATTTAGGCGGTACACGTGCACTTATGCTCCTTAACATGAGCCGGTATTATTAATATCGCATTCTATTGTTAAATGATCAATATCTATATAAGATATATATATATATATATATATATATTCGCGATTATCACACGATATAAATATAAATAAAGTATAATATATTTACACAAAATAATGTAATCGAACTAAAACGTACTATGGATTAATTCATTAAACATAGGTACCTATATATGCGGTACTATATATAGTACTATATTCTATAGGTATCTATAAGTATTAGAATTATTTCATTTTACGTTTATACATTTTTTTTAACTATACTGAGTAATATATAATAGATAACTTGTATATTGTATACAATGTTAATATAACAATAAGAGGAGAAGTTTTTTTTCCATTTTATATACACGGCTTGATATATATTTCATATATACATTGTATATAAATGGTTTTTATGTAGTATACTTCCATGCCTTGTTCTTTCCGGGTTCGTATGATGCAAAATGTAAATATATGTAAATTTAATTGAAACGTACAAAAAAAAGAGAGAAAAAATAAGGAAACCGGAAAAATCTACCATAATTCTCATTTTTTGTTTTGTTTTTTGTCAAAATTATATGCTTTATGACATTGCATACATTAAAAAGTCGATTTTTTAATAATAAAATATTAATATTATTTTTCGGAAATAAAGATTATATTATTAAAGTTGGTAATATTATCATGTGTTTTTTAAATAAATATACATATTTAAAGATAATTTATTCTAAAATTACATATGAGATTATTAAATACGTAAACCATCAAGTGAAATTAAAGAAAAATAACAAAATAGTTATCAATAATTTATTATGTTAAAGGTACATTTCAAAGTTACCCACAGTTTCTGATTGAAGTGAGATATTTTTATAAACAGTCCATAGTAAAAATCAGTTTAATAATTTTTTTGATTCATAGGAGGTAAAAGCACATTGTTCGTCACGTGAGATACTATTGTGGTGGATATATTGAATTTAAATGCAATAAAAACATTTTTTTAGATCAAACAATTCTGAGCGGAGCTTCGTTGTAATACATACCTAATTAATATATAAATAATAAATATTAAAAAAATAAATGCTCGTATATAATAATAAATACATACTTACTCAGTGAACATTTAAAATTTCTAGACATATTTTCTTTTGGAAATCTAATAAAATATTTTTGTTATTTTTTCGTTTAAAAAAGTTGAAAAAAAAAAGAAAAGGGACCCCGTGCATGACAACACATTAAAAAAAATTACCTCTTAAAAGAATTCATAAAATCGTTAATTTTAGTTTGATTACCTAACTTTAAAACCAAGTCCGACCGTCAAATTCTGACTTCATCATTATGTTTTGATCAAAAAAATACATATTAAAAAAAAAAAAAATGGCAAAAATCTAATTCTTCTTTTTTTTTTTTCGTATCTCTACTATACTATATAACAAAAAAAAATAGGTTCACAATTTTTAATTGATGGATTTAATGTATGTTATATATAACTATAGAGAACATATCTTATATAGTTGTAGAAAATGTTGATTTTTTACAACTAATTAGTATATATAAACAAATACCCAGTTTCTACAAAATAATTTGTTTTTATTTAACAAATACGTATTTTGAAAACAATGTTCTTATCTTCAGTGTTAAACAACTACTAATGTTTGATGATTAAATCATCAATTTTCATTAATTATTTTGCTAACTATGATCTTTTAGTGTTGTAAATTAACACGGTAAAATACGTGGTATGAGGTATTGAAATAGTCGTATGTGACGTGAATCACCGTATTACGTATATATTTGTCGTGTTAATTTATTAAAATTTAAGGGGTTGTAATTAACAAAATAATTAACCAAAATCAATCATTTAACAACAGAAAGTTTATTTCAAAAAAGTACAATCAGGTACTATTGAAAATAGTGGTTTAGGTACATAAAAAAAATGCTAATTTTGTAATGAAGAATTGAAATGTTTTAAAAATTGAAAACTTATACAACAATATAGCCATTTAAAAATAAAGAAACATGTGATTTTTAATTTTATCAAAATATTATGTAATAATATACAATACTATAATATATATAATAATTTAAAAAAGAAAACACCACATACCATTATATACGATACAAACTAAATAGACCATTATTTTATATTTCACCAATTTAAAATTAAGATATAAATAATATAAATAGAAATCTCCATAAGACATCTTGTATAAAATTATTATTTATTATTTATTTTGTATAATATTATTACACAAGATGGTTTATGAAAATTTCTATTTCAATTATTATTTAAAAGATCTTAATTTTTAAGAGGTGAAATATAAATGTCTATTCGGTTTATATATTATACAGGGTATCTCTTATATCATTGTATGTGGTGTTTTTTTTAAAAAAATTATTATATATAACATTAACGATAAATATTATTATATTTGTATGTACTTGTATAATATGTATAAATAATTAATTATTAATTATATAATGTTATATAATATGTTCTTTAAAACATATTTTTAACTTTATATAGCATAAAATATACTGTTAAAAATAAACATATTAAATATAATATATTATATATCATATATAATATATCATATAAAATATACATATTTTCTTTTTCTTTTTTTTTTATAATAATAGTAAAAATATGAAGTAAATATGAATGATACAAATGTACCTATACTTAATATACTGTCAAGAACGAAAATGGAAGTGACAACAAAAGTTCTATTTGGGATGGTTTTTATTTAAATATATTATACGACTCAAAGTTTCACATTGGCCATTGGTATCTGACACAATAGTATATATATTATATAATGATACAATTTTATTTTGAATAAGATATTATCACGCGGTTGTTGTGCGTAAAAAAGGGTGTACGTCAATCTATATAAAAACTAAACTTTTAAGGAAATGAAAAATAAAAATGTATAAAACACACATCTTTTAAACTTTTGCTTTCATTAAATTAATTGTTATAGTTTTTTAAACGATTATAATTGGACTTTATTAATCTATACATGAGAGAAATCTTGGTAAAATATATATATTTTTTAATTTATTTAAATATTGTGGATATTTGGAAAAAAGTATTTATAATAATTAATTCAGAATAATTAAAAAAAAAACATTTTATAAATAGTTAATAGAATATTTCAATACAAATATATTTATTATGATAAATAATTAAGCTATATTTCTGTATGATCACATTTTATATTACTACCATGTTATTACTCCAACCTAATTTATATTTAACATTACAATATGATGGATGTACCGTAGTCATTTTTAATGTGTTCTATATAGATCATAGGTATTAGTTTTAAGAAAAATGAAAACCTAACAATTGAAGAATTATCATAATAGGTAGTATGTACCTATACATTTTAAAAATAAATTTTAAAGTACGCAGTATCATATCAGTACTCAGTATCATTTTATTTAATTGTTGTTGGTTTTTATAAGCATTTATAAAATATTACTTTAGAATTTCTAATTTTTATCGATTAATATAAACATCGTAGTAGGACGAAATAAGATATATTAAATTATAAAGAACTTCATTATTTATCGTCTTACGTAGCGGCTTTTCAATAAAAGCAAAATAATCAATACAATTTACAATCAGTTAATACAATTAATGCAATTAATACGTATTATGAATTTTTAAAGATCTATTATGTATGATTGATAAAATATGTTATACTTGTTATTAAATATTGCATTATTATAGCAATAATATTTATCATATTCAGAATAATTTTTTTAAGGAATTCTATATAAGTAATTATAAAGTCCTATAACAGGGGTGGCGAACCTGTAGCACGCGTGCCAAAGTTGGTGCGTAAACCAAATTTCAATGGCATGCGAAAAAATAAAATAAAATCGAATCAAATCAAAATCAAAAAAAAAACCGGTGACCCATTAGTTGGTTTTCATTGTATTATTCATCAGGGAGCATTATGTTCTAAAGACGGATTAATACACTATGCAAATATTTTAAAACTTGTGACGAAAATTGTGAACTTTATAAACGCCCGTGCATTAAACAAAAGACAGTTTTGTTTATTGTTAGAAGAAATAAATTCTATGCATAAGGGTTAGTAGTGTACAATAATGTTCGCTCACTTACTAGAATCTGTTGGAACAATTTGTAGAATGAAATATTTTTGAATGACAATCAAAATAATTACATGGAATTAACTGATTAAATTTGGCTTTGCAATTTAATGTTTTTTACTGATTTTTGTTTATGTACATCTAAATGAACTAAACTTAAAATTACAAGGCACTGGAAAAAGCTTAGATTTCATGTTTACTTTAATAAAATGCTTTGAAATGTATTTATACGTAATATGGAAAATTGTAAATTGTATATCTATAACTTTATTTTTATCTTTAGAAAATAGAATTATTTTTTTGGTCACGTAACTCATATTCAAAACCCTAATTGGAAAAATTGGGCACATGACCCAAAAAAGGTTCGCCACCCCTGTCCTATAAGATAATATTTCATTTAAACATTTCAAAAGTATATAAAAAGTGGTTACTTTATATCATTACAATTATTAGGTTTCTAAACATAAGTTTAGACTATATCCCCGTTATGTCCAACCGTCTGTTCGTCTATTCATAGTTAATAGTACATAATTATGATTGTAGATATGGTCACCAGAAAGATAGATAATATTAATTTTATAATATTTTAAATACATATTTATGAGGAAAATTGTTGATTTGGGTACTAGGGAGATGTTTAAAATACGTTTAGAAACGAAAGACGTAGCACATTTGCAGAGTATATAATAGGCGTACCTTTTACCTAAACTTTATGAAAATCATATCCCTTAGAATGGTATCGATATCATGAATCACGAATGAGTTATAATAAATCTGAACATTTGAAGAGGGGGGGGGGAATTTTGAGTATATCTTATACTGTCGGATCTTCTTTACGACAATGGTCTCCCGAGTTCTTTACGAATATAATTAATTACATTTCTGCAATTTTAAAAATTTGACCTTCCCCCTGGAAAATATAATAGGCGTACTTCTTATCTAAACTTAATTAAAATCATAACCCCATTGGAATTGTGTCGGTATCATTAATAGCCCCTGAATGATAGCAAACCCAAAACAGCGAAGCGGAGTTCAATGTAGTATACTTATAATCCCCAGTATGATTGTATGAACTACAGATATACTAGTATATTTATACTTCTCGTTTTAAAAATAAGACATAGAAAATCTAGTATAATCGTACCCCCCGGTATTGTTTTGTATATTTTTACTACCTTGGGGTAACATAATCCTTGTATAATTGTACCCACCCGCATAATATTCTGGGAGGATAAATATCTTAAGCATTTAGTACCGGGGGTATGATTATACTAGCAGAATCGTACTGCTGGAGGTATAATTTTACGGGAGTACAATTCACCTGTTACAATATAATTTTATAAGAGAAATATAATATTGTTTATACAATAATATATTTAATATATAATTTGCAATTACAATCTATAATTTTTCTTTAAATTATATTACGTCAAGATTAATATAATATATTATAGGTAGATACTCTTGTTTTATTTACATGTTTTTAGAAATTTAATAAATCTTAAAATACTCATTGAAAACAATGAAATCAAAATTTATTAACTAATTTAAAAATAACTTAACTGAATTTTAGCTCAAAGAAACTCGTTGTTTATTTAGTTAATAGCACCAAAAATAAGTTGAGTTTATGAGTGTAGTTAATGAAAATCAAATGTAAAAAGCTAAGTTGTGAAGTTAAAATGAACTTAACTTTAATTTATTAACTCGTTAATGGCCAGAATTGTTATGACTATCTAACATCATTATAAATTCAAAAGTTGTGGAAATTTCATCAAAGTATTTCATTTATATTTTTCAGTATTTAAGTACAAATAACAGGGTCGGACTAGGCCGGACCGCTATGAATATTATTACTTATTCTGCGACTATAGTAAAAAATTCTAAAAGATTGATCTGTTTTTGAAATCTGTAGTATAGATATAGGAACCTATTTACATATTTTATTTAAAATGTACCTATATATAATATATATATCACTAATCTTCCACTATAATACTACGATTAAGTTATGATTTTTAGTTTTATCGTTATATTGTATACTATTAATAAAATTAAAAACATTCCTGATTTTACAATTCACCACCACCAGTAGGTCCTCCAAATTTCTCTAATTTTAAAATTGGTTTTTCGATCGTTGAGCGTAATTTTGGAGGGTAAACCTTAAAATTATAAAATTAACAACTATGTTTTACAACCATGGTCAAAAAGTCTGAAGAGTTGATCTGTTTTTATGAAGGCCTGTAAAATAGTATTTTAATTTTATTGTAAAGTATGTATTAAATTTTTAGATAAATTATTTATCAGAATTTCTTTCATAATACTCAGATAAATTTAATATTTATTTAAAAAACGCCTAGGCTCAATATACATGTAGGTATCTATTAAATATTTCTTTATCACCAAAAATGTATAATATTCCAAATTTTACCATTTTTTCTCTTTTCACAAGGTATAGATTAATTTATTATACCTACTATATATATTATATACAATTTTGTTTCTTCCCATGGTTATAGAATTTTTTTTCTAAATCTAGATTAAAAATTTTCTTAGGAAGTAAAAAATGTATTTTTCATTATTTTTTATATATCTAAGTCCTATATACATTTCAGATCAAGTTTAAAAATAATTAAACGCTAATGTTTTATTTGAATAAATTCACAATAATATTATCTATAACAATTAACTTTTCCTCCATGATCTTCCAATTAACTGAATCCATTTTCAAATTTTCTATCGATTTTTGAGCACAATTTTCGATTTTTTAAGACCTAAACATTTTTACAATACATTAAAATTAATTTAACAAAACTCTGCATGAGTCAAAATGTATTCCAATTCAATGAAAAATTTTATGAGCAGTGTACAGGGACAGCGATGGGAAATCCATTATCTCCCTTCCTAGCAGAAGTTTTTATGAGC
>JAIPRL010012479.1:0-11987 GCA_025469235.1 Pemphigus obesinymphae | reverse complement strand
TCATTGCATCCTCATCCTTATCCTTATCGCAATCCATATCCTCCTCTCATTATGAAAGCATCGCTAAAATCTCCAAACGCCCAGTAAATTCCAGAAAAATTCGAAACCCCCCTCTAAAATTCTAAAATTCTAGGTAAAACCCCTAAACAATTCTCATAAATCCTTCTACATCTGACTCTCTGTCTAAAAGCAATCGCTTGGCACAGAGTATATTATTCTTAGCATAGCATAGCGATCACCAATAACGATTTCATATAAAACCAAGCAATATTTACCTTAGTCGGTGTACACTCAGTTTGCGAAATTGGCACATCGACTTTAAAAATCAATTATTTTGTAAATTTTGACCACTGGATGTCAGAGTCAACTATAAACTGGTACCTAGGTTCTTCCAAATACAAACAAACCAATAAGCGACCAGAAAAAAAATTGTATATATAGGATACATAGATACATCCAGCTAGGGAATACGTACTTTACCTTCTATTTTGTTTGCATAAACTCCGTATATTACCATCCGGTAAAAACCGTACCTATACTCTTTGTGATTGAACTGCTTTACTTTTAATATTTAGGTAATGGAAAATTACGAAAAAAATAAAATTGTATGTAGGTACACCATAGGTACACAATTTAGCCACTGTCAACATTTTCGTGAATACCTATACCTAAATTTCAAATATGGTTACAGTGTATATAGTGTACCTACCTATATAATATACACTCCTCACTCATATTGTGTACAGTTTTTTTTTAAATAGCCGATTATTTCTTTGCTATCGGCTTGTTACATATAGAAGCCTATCTACTTGAGGTAATTTCTATGATTATGTTTTATATGTACGATGGTATATACTACAGTGATGTAGTCGTAAATAAATTAGTGGGTACACGCCCGATTCAGGCACGTTGCTAGGATTATTTCCATAATTTCCATAATTTCCATAGGTAGTAAAAAAAACTCGGGGACATTTGTTTCTCCAAATATCGAAAAAATGCTTTTTAAAACGGGAAATAAGCGGATAAATAATAGCGAAACAATTGAGAAGAACTAATGCCACTGTACACTTTTCTAAGAGGACTCGTGCCTGTTTTTACTTTATTTTTATTCAAATATCACAACTAAATAATTGATATGCATATTCATATACAATATAAATACCTATACAGGTATACTAGGATTTGTCTGAACTGTGAATTTTATCTCTTCCATCCTCAAACACGTATTTATACCAACAATTCTAGTAGGAGTGTTTACCCATTTTCCGGTAGCCAATCGCATCAAGTTGGTAGGTACTTTGGAGCAATTCTTGATTTTTTAATGGGTTTTTTTAACGTGTAAGGAAAAATTGCTAAAAAGTACATAAAAACACGATTTCGCAAATTCGAGATTTGTTATTAATTATATTTTGTTATATTGTTAATTGTGGGCTATATTATTCGAATTTCGTTGGAAAAATGTGTCTAAATATTTGACATTTTTACAAAGTGTATAGGTTTTTATTAGTTTTCATATTGATTCATTATATTTTTTAAAAATATTATTTCAATTGTGGTGTCATTATAGCAATTTTAAGTTTTGAAATATATCTATTTGTCATATATACCTACCTATATATGACTTCTCTATATATATACTCATATATACATATATAATGTTTTTTATGTACCAATGAAATAAACAGCTGTTGCATGGAATAAATAATTTATACTTTATAGCTGATTAATACGATACACTACACCTCATCGTTACCCATATGTTTCATTAAATTAAATTAACTAACACAGAGGGCGCAATTTTAAGTAGGGATAACTCGCCCTCAAGGGCAAGGTTATAAAATATCTGCGCGCACTAACGCTAGTCGTCATCGTTCTTTTCTTGCTTACTGAAGGTAAAGGTAAAGGTACTCGAGAAAAGGCTGCCTTAAAGGTTTTACTTTATCCTTTGTTGTATATGTTTCAGTTTAACTAAAACCATTCAAGCTTATAAAGGGATATACTCGTAATATCTTAACTTACTGTATTATATTATTCTATATCTATTCTCAGATTCTCTCACAATTCATTGCATTAACTTAATTTATTCTGTTTCGTGTTTGACTCGAGGAAAGGCTGCCTTAAAGGTTTTACCTTATCCTTGGTTGCAAGTTTCAGTTTATTTAGTATTATAAAAATTCATAAGAATACGAGCGTACATATTTGATGTAATATATGCACGTAAAATAGTGACAACTTGCTAACTTCACGGCCCTCCAGAGTCTAAATTACATTAATTTGAACGTGTTTTTACGAACGTTGGGCGATCTTCATCTACACAAGGTTAGTGCATTTAATTATAATAAAATTGTTATAGGACGAAAACACATGTAGCCATGTAGGTACGTAATATAATGAGGGTCAGAATTCACTATAATACATTTCCGATTCGACTATACCTACCTTTACACGCTTTTTCTTTTAACATAACTATAACTATATACGTCTCACAAAATACACTTCATTCACAAATAAAATATTATATAAATAAATAACATTTATTGAAATGCACGTTCGTTCCCTCAGTTCGTAAGCCATTTTACATATATAAATTATATTTTATTCCACTGATTAATTTGTCTTGGTATTGATTTGACTCGAGGAAAGGCTGTCTTAAAGGTTTTACCTTATCCTTGGTTATTAATATCATTTCAGATATATTTATAAAATTCGATCACTACCTATAATGTTATAATTCGAAACATTATCTTATACTCATGTCTATAGTATATTTACGTAAATATTCTCGTATTTCATAATAGGTACCTACTTCATTTCTTACTTAAATATACTTATGTCTTATACCTTTCACCGAGTACGTATATAGGAACCATATGTTGTAAAGCGTAATTCTATGAGACTTTAAATACACATACCTACAATTAAACTACAACCTTATTTTAATAATAACCTCCCCTACAAATTTCCCCCTCTTTTTGTTATATTACATATTGGTACCCAACGTGGAGCCCCCTATTTCCCCTCCTTTTTATTTTCGTTCTATTACTTATTGGAGCCCAACTCAGCTTTTGTCCCTATTTTAGCAAAGGTACACACGATTTTTTCCATATAAATGAAGAGAAATCCATAATTTATCAAAATATCTACTTTCCAAATTACAAATCGTCTGGTAACATATTGTTTTGTAGGTATTTTTAACTATTTATATATTATTAACTCTCGCCATTATAACTGAGTAGGTACCTATCTAATATCTATATATCCACTTGAATTAACGCGTAATTTTTCAATATCTATAATATACTACATTTCGTACGTAAATACACTCGTAACTAATTGTGTATACCTATATATACGAGAACACGTACATTTTCAATACCTACTTACATTTCGTTCATAAAAATATTCTACTACAATATCTAAATGTTGTACATAAATATACTCTTAAAGAGTAGATACCTGTATTTCACGAAAAATTTACCTATACAAATTTCATACGTAAATACACTCGTAACCAAATGAATACCTACCTAACTATATTTTCACATGAGTTTACGTATTTATTCACGTAATTTATTTTATATCTGTATCTGCATTTCTTACCTAAATATATTGATGTGTCGACGTTGTATCAGTTAGTGAGGAAATCTTATTACGTTAATTAAAAACACAAATTTGTTATAAAAGATTATTTATTATACTTAAAACAATGATAAAAAAAAGAAAATTATGATATACGTATAAAAAGAGGTTCTGCATGGTTGTCGTTCTCAAACCTATCTGGCCAACAACTGAGGGTGGGATCCGCCGGATCAAGGAATTCCAACTACTCATCGTTCCCGTGGCCACGTATACCAATGTGTAATGTGTATACATATTAATAATATAATGTTAATGTTAAAATAATATAATAATAATAATAATAAGCCACTACACAACAATATTCGTAATTATTTCAAATCTATTAGCTAGAACCCCTCTTTTTTAATTTCGTTCTATTACATATTTTATACCGAGATTCGCTCAGAATCATCTGACCAAAAGACATTTTGAAACAATATTATTCAGGGTCGGATTTAGAGAGGAGGATGTCTCACCCACAAACTACTGGAAAGGAGTCGGCAAAAACAAAAAGTTGAAAATAAATTTAGTAGGGCAAAATCAGAGAAAAGTTGATGATTTTTTTTTTTTTTTTGCTTATTTACATTTCAAAGATATTTTTTCCCCTCCCCATAAATATTTCTTTGCCGGCCCTGATTATATTATCAGGCACCTATTAAATAATCAAGTGGCAAAAATATGTTTTGATTGTGCTAAAAAAGATATTTTACACTATACTATATTTATTTTGTAAACATTTTCAGAACCGACTTAATAATTTTCTATAATAATAACTAAATAGTTTAAGTAATAATTAATAATAATTTTTGTTTTAGTAAATATCTCATTCTGATTGTATCACAGATGTATATAATATATAATATATTATATTATATATTTATTACATATATCTGTAGGTTGTATTCATTATATTGTTTGGTTGTATTTACCAATTACACTCATAGGAAATATAAATATAAATATGGCATTTTATCCAGGGGATGAATTTCACAAAATAAACATATTCAAATATAGTTTAAGAGTAATTAAAAAATAATCATATGTATGTCTGTACTATTTTTATTGTTGAGTATTCACGATATTTCTTAAAAAAAAATATTTTTATGTAAACAAAATATCTGAGCTATAATCAAAATAAAAAAAAAACGAAATTTTATTACTACATAGAAGAAAACCTATTATACGAGTATGATGTAGGGTTTTAATTTTTTCAAAAATTGTCTTCATTTTTTATCAGAATCTCAACAACAAATTTCATTGAAAAAAACCACTTAAATTTAAACTAAAAATTAAAAAAATTATTAAAGTATATTTACTTAAAATACTCGATACTTTTTATACTATAAACTAGGTATACTATAGGTACTACATTAAATATAGGTATAAATATTATCTAATATATATAATAAATTATATAGGTAGCTGTGTATATAGTATCCACACAGCACAAATTATTCAATAGCTATATCCATTGGATATACAAAATAATCATACAATATCTTATCTAGAAATGAATCCGGATAGATAGATCCATTGAATATGTCAAATAGTCACTCAATGGCTTATCTACAAAGGAACCTTTATTGATATCTATTTGATATATCAAATAACTATATAATGTTAATACAGGTAATGATCATCTATTGATATTAACCATGCAGAAAAAAAAACGTTCTATAGAAAAATTACATGTAATATAATTTGTACAGCATAATAATTATCCATTAGATATCCATTGGATATTCGAAATAACCATACAATGACAATTTCTTTCGTGTGGCCTTTGATTGAAATGAGGTTTTCAAGACAATTTTAAAATACTAATTTATCTATACACATTTTAGAAAAATATTCAAAATTTTAAACCTTCCGCGTGCACAATACAATTTTATATTTTCAATAGAAACTCAGATTTTTACTATTAGATTGTAAATATTAATGAATGTTTCTAAGTTTTACTGCATAAGCTATTACGCACTGGAAAGGTAAATTGAAAATCATTATCAGAAAAAATAATAATCATAATATTCACAACTTAAAAGCTTAAACTATTTCGGCTATCAGCGGCTACCCGGTACCCGTTATCGACAGAGTTTATATAGGTACGCCGACATCATATGTAGTTTTTACTTGGGTAGCGTACAGTTTAAGTTGTATCCATTGAATATTGTTTATAAATATCCATTAGATATTGCTTGTGGATATCCATAAATGACTAAAAAGTGGACATTTGGATATCTAATAAATATCCATTGGACATATAAAAATATCCATTGAATATTCAGGATATCCATAGAGTATATCCATTGTATATCCATTAGATATATTTGTGCTGTGTGGATAAATATAGCATAAAAAAATTAATCTCGGCATACACAACATTAAACTTAAACTTTTTTTTATCATATTATTACAATTAAATCAATATGCAGATAGTAAGACGAAAATTATAAATGTTTAAACACTGGTATAGTAATTAGTATCACATTAAAACAATAGAAATAAATAACAATATCAAAAAAGTGTTGGTAAAAATCAATCACGAAAACATAAAACATCATTATCCGGATTATCTTTTAGTAATATTTTTGAAAACTGAGGTTTCTTATTTTCCCAATCCCGATAATAACCCTCATTTTCTTATTTTAAACTCGATCTTCATCTCTATGTATCAAAAAATTGTACGTAGGTAATATATTTGCAATTTGCTATACATGAATTTTTTTTAAAAAAGCATATTATCGTCAAATTGTTTGTTACCCTTAGAATCTGAACGATTAAAAAACAAAACCTTAATTACAATTACATACAAAATAATGATAATCATAAAAATATAAAAATTATAACTAACGAGTTTTAAAATATATTATCTAAATAATAAGTAGGTACTAGGTACCTAATAAAAATAAAATAAAAATGAATACGGAGTAATAAAAATAATAATAAATAATAAGTACACGATTGAGTTGGTATTACATATATAATTATTTATATCTAACACGTTCCTATCTTTGCACAGAATCTGAAATTAACAGTACCTATTTATTTTATAATATAAAAATAATGGAAACATTTTTTTCCTTTATATATACCTACATTATCAAAAAGTGATCAAAAGCTTAGGTCTTGCACATTTTATCACGTCACTATTATATAATACCTATAAAAAAGTAAGTAGGTACCTACATAAAAAGAAAATAAAAAAATTACATTGTAAAACCAATGCATTCTTATTTCTTTGTCACGTTCAGAATCTAAAATTTTTTTTCCATAATTCTTCGTAATTCGGAGGAATTCTTCAAATTTTGTACCTACACCTAATTTCATCAATGCGGTTTACCCCCTTGTTATACATGCATTAAATTTAGAGTATCTATTTATAGAATGTTTACAAGTGTGGACATTTATTCAAAAGGCTTTTTTTTAAATTCGAACTGCATGGGATACTGAGTTTGTATCGATGAATTTACTTATAAGTGATATAGGAATAAATAGATTCATAAAAAGTGAATCTATTTACTTTCATTACTAAGTATATTTAAATAAAGCCTGCAGAAAACATAGTGAAAAGTGGTGGGATTATAATTAAATAGAACTCAGGTATTAACAAATAAATCTTCTTTGAGAATCAAGTTATCTAAATTTATATTTTAAAATGTCATTAATAATGTAAATATATATCTAATTATTTTGTACTTTTATTCTAATTACATTTTCATTTTCCTCGTGTATTTCAATCTGAAAGTTGAATTACAATTCTTTTTTTTTCCACGAGGTAATTTGCTAATTCTTTATTAATGGATGTCTTTATATAATAATATATGAATATTTTAATTATTATTGGTTAAAGATAATTGAGATTATAAGGCTGAAAAATGTAGAAAACTACAGTGTAAAGAATAAACTGAGCACTAATACTAACTGAGAGAATTAGAAAAGGATAAGAAGATATTGATATTATATATTATATTTTCTACTATTGTTTTGTATATACAAATATATATAAATATATTTGTATAATAATATGCAGATTAGATGCAGATAAAGTACAAACTACATGGTAAGAATTTTGATATAAAATTCAACCAGTTATGATCATTTGTTTCTTTGACACTTTAAGTTAATGTTTACCAAAATTTAATGTAAAGTAATGGGTGCATCAAAAAAATGGCCCCTCAATGAGGGGGGGGGTAATAGTATTCAAGGAGGACCGTTTTCTACTGCATTATAAACATGGCGAGCCTATATATATATATAGCTCTCTAGTATTTAATTTATTTTTGAAATACAAGTGGCTATTCGAATTGTTATAATATTATAACATAATAATGGCTTATTTAAAAAATTTACTTTTGGATTTCCTACACATTACTGTATGACATTTGCCTATCCAACGCGCCGCGCCGGTATAAAAATTTAAAAATCAAATTAATTATCTATTACTATTTTAGATTTTGAGATCAGTTGTGTATTTTCGTTAATGATACATATGAAAACTTATACGCAAGATGAGACAAGAGACAGATAGGGAACGGTTAGCTATCAGTGACACTGAAGAACAAGCAAATAAAAATAAAAATCTATAAAAAAATGTCAATTGAAAACATTGTGCGGTCGATTAAATAAAAATGAAATAACATTGCATGAGTTTTTATTTAATATCGGAACTAATATCAGAAAACGATTATTTGATTAATTTTTTAGTCGTTTTAAAAAATATTTAAATATTTTTTTTATAATTTAACACATTTTTACACGTAGATATATATAATAGTATAATATACAAAAATTATTTTAATTTATAGAACTAAATATTGTTTTGCTTTGATGTGTTTTATTGCTTACGCAATATGTATATGCATTAGGGTGGCACTCAAAAATTAAAGTCATTTTTTGGGGGGGAATGCCCCTGTAAGTTGTTCCTAATATTTAAAAAATTAATTAGAGAAAATATCAACACAATCAACAAATTATTTCCCGAGTCACGGAGGGGTTGAAATTTGCGTGAGAGGGGAATTTTTTGTACTTAAATCATACTTCTCTGTAATATCTTCCTAATTTTAATATTTATGATGAAAATTGATTGAATATTTTTTATAAGATACACAATTATCTAAATAATAAGTCATATATTGTATTTAATCATAATATTACTTTTTTCGTATGAAAATATAATATTATAGTTATAATTATTTTATTCATAAAATAATGATTTTATCAATATAATTTGTTTTATTTCCAAGATTTTTAATGATTATAAATCGTAACATTTATAATTTGGGATGTTATTATTTTTATATTTTTAAAGAAAAAACATTACTTGGTACAATATAAGTTTAAAAGCTTTACAATTAGTTTCGATAATGTTTGTTTTTTACAATCTGGAAATTTACGCATGTAGTATGCGACGACTTGTAATACATATTGTTTTTGTTATTCATTTTTTTGTTGTTATTATAATCCTCCATTAATTTTGCACTTCATTCGGGTGTATCATTCACGACTCTTAAATTGTTTGCAGTATGTAACCCTTTGTTGTAATTTTCATTATTTTTCCACGTTGAAGATCCCGACACATAAAATATGTTGAAACATTGAATTTATTGAAATATGTTTGTGATTCAATACTTATGTTGGGGCCGAATTTAGATATTACTATCGCATAATTACGCGACCACGGATAACGTGATTAGCCATACACACACAGACACACTTATATATTATAATTATTATCTGTTATTGTAAAAATAGTTGGTCTTGTTGTGAACAACGTCGTGTGCGACACCACCGTTGTCGTTTGTCCGTTCTATAGTGTCAACGCGGAACGAAACTTTCCTACGTGCGCGAATCGCAGTATTTGTATAAGATTAAACGAAAAACTGTGCGTTTTATTTAATAGTTCGTGGGCTCTAATAGCCGAGTATCTATATAGTGTATATAGGCTCTATAGCTGTACACATTATCATAATAGTATATTGTTCACTGTAGCTCTAATAGCTAATTTTTTATATTTATTATTGAGTATTGTCTCGGCACAAATTGTCCCAAATTATATTTATATAATAAGTGAGTGTGAATTTTTATTATATCTATTTTTTGTGTGTGTAATTATTTACTTATTAGGATAGGTACGTAGCGGCTGGCCAGTCTACGCTCCGTGATTTATTTGTGAGTACCTATTTATATATCTGTGTTGCTGTGATTTTTATTTATTTATTGTTATTTATATTATTATTATTTATTTGTACCTATCAGCAATAAAGCAACACTAATTTATTACGCTATTTAGTTACCATTATTAGAGTTACCTTATTGTCCATTAGTCTAAGTCCACACACACATACATATATACACAAATACACACACCATCTATATACTAGCACTAACAGGATTTGCTCGGCGAATCTGTCCACCTCTTGTTGAGTGCTATATACATATAAATACATAATATACATAGGTCGGTCGGTGTGTGAAAGGAGAGCGCGACAAAGTAATTTGGTGTCCAGGCTCGCGTAATATTATTTTACGCACCTGGCCCCAACAACTTACAAATCCAAAATAAAATAAAATAAGTCCAATTTCTTCTTACTTTTTTAGATTGAATTAATTTGGAAACAAAAATATTTGAATACAGTAGATATAGCCTTCGCCATCCATCTAATATTATGAAATGCTCCAGGAACACGAAAAGATATACCTCTTGGAGATATACCGCCAAGAAAGATTCCTGTAAGCTCTAAGAGTTCTCGGTAAACTTCCCTTGGATGATGTTCTTTCAAACTTTTCATTGTAAATTTAAATGTGTCCTATCCCTTATTATTTAAAGTTTTTTTACAAATTTTGTTATCATTTATACCAGTTGGGAAGTTTAATTTATTTAAAGTTTTTATAGATCATAAAGGAGAACATTGTCAATCAAACGATATAAGATTCGAAATATTCAAAATAAATGTTGAATTTAAATTACTTTTTATACCCAGCGGTTCGTTGACACGGATAACACCCATTAAAAAATATACATACCGGCGTACATAGTTACAGTGATGGCACACCAAACCTACAATTTTAAATTGGTTCTTATTTCTAAAGTTTTTATATATCATAGAGGAGAACATTATCAATTGAAAATGTTTACGTTATAAGGTGGTTGGGGGGGGGGGTATATCACGTTTTTTGGTAAAAAAAAAACACAATTCCCTCGTTTGTTAGTTTCCCCTAGGTATGACTACTTAATATGGCCATAGAGAAAGCGATTTTAATAAAATGTTTTAAAGAAAGAAATGAAGATAGGTACCTAATACAAATTTGTACTGTATACCTACATTTACAATTTAAGTTTTAAATTTAATTGAAAAAAAATTAGACAGGACGGTTATGGACCTCTCAGGTTTTTTAATTTGAGTAGAGCGATTAAAATTAATTTGAAATTATTTAAGTATAAGTAAGTACCTGTACTTAAAGAATAAATAAATGTTATATAAATCTCTAATGAGGTCATTTAAGATTAGTATATAAATGACTTTGTACGGCCATAGAAGTAGTAAGGTTTTGTGCTTTCTGCATATGTGCGGGTCTACCCAACGGCCGTGATGTCGATGGTGTAGGGAAAGCACCAAAGTGTTTTGGGATAAATTTGCACTTGAATACGCAGGATAGGTTCAAAGTGCGAGTAGGTACATGGAATGTAGGAACATTGACAGGTAGGAGTAGGGAGTTAGCAGAAATTTTGAAAAGGAGGAATGTGAATATTTGTTGTGTGCAAGAAACAAAGTGGAAAGGGGAGAGAACAAGAGAAATTGGAGAGGGGTATAAAATCATATATTCAGGAAGGACTACTACAAGGAATGGGGTGGGAGTGATATTAGATGAAGAAATGAAAGGAAAAGTGGTAGAGGTGATTAGAAAAAGTGATAGGGTTATTTTAGTGAGAGTCATATTAGAGAATAAGTTATTAAATATAGTAAGTGCGTATGCTCTACAAGTGGGATGTGAGGAAAGTCAGAAAGAGGGGTTCTGGCAAGAGATGGATGAAGTAATGCAAGGAGTACAAGGAAATGAGAATAATGTAATTAATGGGGATATGAATGGACATGTAGTATGTGATAGAATAGATTATGATAGAGTGCATGGAGGGTATGGGTATGGAGAAAGAAATGAGGCTGGAGAAAAAATACTTGGCTTTGCATCAGCGTATAAATTAGCAATTGTGAACACTTATTTTAGGAAGCGGGAAGAGCATTATATAACTTATAAGAGTGGAGGGAACAAATCACAAATTGATTATTTTATGTGGAAGAGAGAGGGTTTGAAACAGTGTAAGGACTGTAAGGTGATCCCTGGGGAAAGTGTGACAGCACAACATAGGTTAA
>JAIPRL010012478.1:0-11989 GCA_025469235.1 Pemphigus obesinymphae | reverse complement strand
AGACTATATATAATAGAAAACAATAATCTTCATATATTTTATTGATGTTACCTATATTTATTAAGTAATTAATTAGGCCCATCTGAATCATTTGCTTACGGCCCCCAAAGTACTTAATCCGGCTCTGCATATCGCGTGTCACGTTACTTTGGTGGACGCGTGCGGGCCTAAGACATTTTTTTATATCATTCAAAATATACGAACATTTCACTAATAGATATATACCAAAATAATATATTTACTTTATTATCAACTTTACAATTTATTGCCAAATTGACGATATAATTTTAACAATATATTTGTACCTATTGATCTAATAACAATAGTTTTTGCTATATTGTTGCGATATAATTATAATTATTGTGATAGAAATTGTCCACTAGGTATGTCATTTTCAACCGTATTAATTTGTTCATGGTACTTATAGTAAAGAACATAATATGAATCCCTTTTACTTTAATTCAATGCTGTTTAGGATTTTGATTTACGATTAACTTTCTTATATTCCTGTTAACAGTTAGGTATATTATAATAATAAAATTTAGACGTTCTGTCATTAATTTATATATGTATACCTCCTATGTACTATTTTTATCTTCAAAGGGATGGACGGAAATTGAAAAACGAAATACCTATTAAACTGTAAAACGCTTTCGTGAAAATTGTATATTTTACACACAGATTATCGTGCAATTAATTTTTAGAAAATTTTCAAAGCAAAAAGTCAAATTTCCATTTTTATTCGATTCAGTGATTTTCCAGGCAAACCAAATCGAGAATAATTATTTCATCCATACCTCCGTAACAGTGGGTCGGATCGCTAATCCTATGCAATGTCTCTTTTGATAAATTCAAACTATTAATGAATAAATTAAAGGGCAAGGTTTTTAATTCAAAAATCGTCAACATTTTAAATAAAATGTTTTTGTTTTTTTTTTTTTTTTTATACATTTTATAATTAATTTTTAATTATATTATAAATAAATTCAAAAAAGATTATAAGTTTATAAGTAACGACTATTTTCTACCGTAAGTCATCATCAGATTACAAAAGTGCAGTGACGTAGCCATGGGGACGAAGTTTGGGTATTTAAACTCATCTATTGCCTTTTTTTCCCATACGTTTTAATCTAATAAATGTATTATTATTTATATTTTTTTTATATACACATTACTAAACTTGGTCCTTGAATTGTCCAATAAGTGTATGAGCTTTGAACAAAAAACCTCACAAAAAATGTAAAACCTTTTAGTTTAATTTATACTTAACTTTTCCCCTCCCCCATCGCATTATCTTGGCTACGTCACTGCAAATATGAATATTTATTTTTAACCTAATGATCACTTACGGTTGAAACTAGTTGTTACTTATAATCTTTTTTTTTTGATTACTCTTGGTACGTATTATTTTTTTATATTGTATTATTTTTTACAATTTATATTTATTTATGTTTTTACAAGAGTATTACATTTTATTAAATTTTTAACTTGAAATATTATACTTTATATTTAATTGATAATATTTGAATTTTACGTCTCAAAAATACGAAAATAATTATGAAATAAGTACTTACCTGCTATGGAGGGAAAAATATATTTTAAACGAATAAGTTATTAAGTTATTAATACACACATATATATATATATATATATATTACATAAGTGTCTGTCTCGTCATCTCCTTATATAAAATATAATAAAGCTATATGGATTTAAACTATATAACTTAAAATTAATCTAATTATTAAGAATATAACTTTGAATCTTCCTGATTAAATCTTGGTTATATATTTTTTTCTAAACATAATTTCTAAAGTTGAATATTATAATGTCTTAAATTTTAATCACGTATTATATTGAAGTTTACAAAATATAAATGAAAACTTTCTTTATGTATAAACCATTTTTGGAATAATAATAATTATTCACTTTAAATTTTGAAAATTATATAACGTTACAATCATTGTCATACTCTATCAATGAAATCGTATCTGATATAATTAAAATAAAATCTATTGAACTCTAATGATTTATATATAATATTTATAAATGATTAAGGGATTGAAACTCTGATGGTTTTAGCTATTGAACGATTTTATTATATTATTAATTATGTAATCCAATAATTTATCTTGATTTTTAGTTTCGGTTAAAATATACTTTTTCAAAATTTTGTTATAAATTAGAGCATGTGACATTTAGTTTTTCATGGGTTGGAACTCTAAAGTTGTTATGTTTTGACTTAAATTTCGGTTTTTTGAAATCAATATTTAAATTTTCGATTCTGGTGCTAATTTAAAAAAAAATCTTTACAGCTCTGATTAGTGTTTTAGGATTTTAAAGTATTAATATTTATTAAATATATTAGCTAAATGTTACAGAATTATAGCATAATACATATGGGTTAATAATGACTAAATAAAGGTTCGGGTATTCCTTTTGAGGTTCATAAAATTATTACAATTTTATGTTGTGGTATTAAATTTCAGTATAATAACCGGCTTTGAAACTGGTTATTCTTAATATTGTTTCCACAGACCACTACTAATATCATAAAAACATGTATATATAATATAATAGTTTTAAATTAAATTTTCAACCAAACTCATAAAATACATACATCTTTTTAAATCAATTGAAAATATTTAAAAGTATAAATTTTTTTCCTATAACAACATAAGTTTTTGATTACAATATTTGAAATTTTATTTTATACATTTTGGCTCAAGTTTCGTTTTTCCAAACATATTTTAAAACTCAAGGTATCCATTTTTTTTTTATGAACGGTGGGGAAGATTACCCTCATTACCCTCTCCTATATATCCACCCTGCGAGAGGAATTCCTGGGTTTTAACGTATTTTAAAAATACGCTATAATTCCATAAATAATTTTAAAACAATTTATTCAATTTATACTATATATACTAGGTATATATACTATTTCACTTATAAAATGAATTCTAAAACCAAGGATGGGAAAAAGTAAATTAAATAATTAAATAGATACAGTTAAGTTTATAAGAACAGTTTTTTTTTTTAAATAGTTGCAAGTTAAAAATTATTTAACTAATGACTTAACTAGTTAAATTTGAAAGTTAAAACCAGATTTCAGTTTACTTAACTCAATGAATACAAAAATTAAAGTTAATTTATTTTGTCATTATTGGTATATTTTCAATTCTTTACCTACCTGTATATAAAAATTACTTTTTAATTTAAAATTACAAAATACAATAGTTAATTTATTCAAAAATAAAACAATAAAATATGATTTATGAACAATAAATTATTAAATCTAGTCTTGAAATAATTTTTTATTATCTTTTTTATTTAAAAATGTACAAATTCTATAAGAAATACAGAATTAAAATGACTCGTTCTAAATTATTATTAATATTTTTTTCATTAGACGCAGTGGTGTTAAATGGTATTATTGCTATTGCTTATGTTTATATATTACTATATTATCTATGTATTATAAATTATTTTGAACTTAAAATGATATATAGTTTTAGTTAGTAGGTTCCTAATTATAATTAATAAGAATAATATCTCTACCCAATTATAAATACACAATAATATAGTACACTATATAGTCAATACTTAGGAACTATATTATAATACGTATACATACGTGTAGTATTTATTTATTATAGGTACCTACAAAAAAAATGAATATAAAAATGCATACACCCGTTTCATAATATTTAATAATATACTATTATAAAATTTAAAAAAAATGTATTATACTAACTAAACTTACAATGAATAAAAAATTTACTAGATAATAACGTGTTCACATATATAATTTTTTATCTATACATTAAATGATAAAATTATCTTGTTAAGTTAATAAATTAACATTAACCGACCATAACTTAACTTTAACTCATTAACTAGTATTGATGCCCATCCTTGCCTCAAAATAACAAAATTCATAAAAATGATAAATATTGATAATCAGTAACACAGCAATGAATTATAAAGACAGATGGACGGATACCTAATATTCGTCTAATATAACCAATAATTATGTACAAACTCGTAACTACGTATGTGTACTAGTAACTACGGACAGACGAATGTCATGACAGCCGGCATATATAAGCCTGTCTGTAAACTTATTATGTTTAGAAATCTAATATACTCAATATATAAATGTATAAAAATTAGCACAATTTTTTTTTTAGAATCCAAACAATTTATTGGACGTGAATTTAATACCACTTATATTATAAATATTTATAGGAAATATTTTTCGACGAAATACGATAAATAATGTATATGGTATATAGTTATTAGTAATATTGAATTCTTATATAAATAATTTAGAAGATTTGCAGTTAAATTATAGTATTAGAAATTACGCTATTCGTCAAAATTAAATGGCATGTTCATTAAATGGCATATGTTCAATCGTTTAACTCGCTTATGTCGTAATACATCTCAAGTGCTGTTATAGGCATTTAAAATAACGATTCACAATTTACTAGTAATTCCTAGTAAATACTCGTCATCAATCGTTGAAAATCATAAAATACCTATGAATTCGGCGAATGACTAACTATGACGACCGGTATTCTCTACAGCAATGTCGCGTTATCTCTTATCTTTTACAATTTTATCGATAACGGTTGTGCGTTATTGATAAAAACGCACTTAGAGTACCAAAACTTGAGAGCCGTAGAGAAACTGCTGATATTTTAAATGGTATGGTTTCTGGCTCAATTAGTGCGCCAGTGTTACTATTTAGAATTGGATTTCGAATACCAGCAGTAAATACGAAAGCTCGGAAGCCATATCAAATATCTATAGTAAAAGTGAATTACTGAGAGGCCGATAAGTAAAACCATGACTCTGGCAAATCGATCAAATAAGTTATAATATTAATATCAAGGCTGGGCAAGTTAATGATATGTTTTAACTCGTTAAGTTAAGTTAATTGAAAATAATATAAGTTAAGTTAAAAGTTACTAGTATATTTTTCATTAACTTTTAAAGTTAAAAGTTGACTTTGAAAAAAAAAGTAACTTAACTTAGTTAAAAGTCGAAATTTCCTAATTAGGAAAAAAAGTCAATAAACCTATAATATCGTAAAAAGATAAAAAAAAGGATGGTTATTCTTTACACTCAAAAAACAACTGGGGACTTCTTCCTGAAAAAGTTTATACATGTAAAATTTAAATACAACACGTCATTTTAAAACCCATTCATAAATAAGAAATCAGAAAATAACTTCTAACTGCCAAGATACCTACATTATTGTTAGATTCACACTAAGGTAGTATAAAATAAGCAGTGCCTATCATTTAAATATATTTTATATATTGGATATACATAAATACCAGCCTCCATGTAGCTAAAAAGACCGGGTTCAGCCCAATATCCGTGAACGGATGAGTCGCGTGAGTTGTATAGGTAGTAGGTACATCGATTCTTAACGGTTACGTATATATGCTATTGTAGGTAGGTACATACTAAAATTGCGTATAGGTACCAAAAAATAAAATCCTCATTCAAAAATTTTCATTGTTCTGCGGGCAAATTTAACTGAATTTAGATACATACTTTTGTATAAAGTTAACTTGAAGTTAACACGTTAATTTTAATAAAAAAGTAACTTATTAAGTTGAAAGTTAATCTGAACAAAAAAGTAACGAGTTAAGTAACTTAATTAAAATTAACTTAACTTTTTAACTTAATTTTAATTTTCAACTCGTTAATGCCCAGCCTTGATTAGGATAATCATGTATTTTGTATATATATATATATATATATAAGTATATGTTATATTAATAATAGTTGTAAACGAAGCCGAATGCCGTTCATTATTTAAAATAAATAAATAAATAAACTTATTACCTCGTTTAGTTGGCAAATGCCGGCGGGGACCCTAGACAATTCTTGTTATGAGGTCTCTTCTAAACCAGTATATATATATGTTTATTAATTTAATTGAATATTTTTCTCAAAAAACATTAAAATTATATATATATATATATATACAATATATTAAATTATATTACAGTTTTCAGTACAGTGGTGAGAAAAATTTCCAATACCATTATTTTGTTTCTTCTTTTTAACCTGAGACCTTCACCATTTCAAAATAATTTTCATTTATTTTTTGATTATTTTCTTATTTTGGAAACGATTTTTGTTTTTTTTGGGGGGAGGTCGCCAACTCTGTCCTTAGGGCTCCCAAACTATTAATACGACCCGGGTTCGTACGTACAGAATCAAATTATACCTATGCATTGGGGCTCCCCTCTGAATTTGTCAACCATCTTAAATGCTCATAGATCCGCCACTGACTTGAACATATTTTTTTATGAGGTATTTGCTTAGTCTTGTTGATAACAATTAATCATTAGTAGAATTTGGTATCTGGTACCGTAAAATATCTTAATAATTAAATAGTTGTATATAAATAGCAATTAGAATTCTTATATTATATGAAAATGCGGTAAATGAAATAAAAAAATAAGGATAAAAAGAAAAGAAACCCCGAAAGTACGAATCGAATGAATATAACATGTCATAGTGTCATACGAAGATATGTGCGGGCGGTGAGTGACGGACAGAATAGCGTAATAGTCCATCTATGGCAAATTGATAAATATTTACTTCAAATTTAATAATACTATATTGTAGATAAGTGTCGTTACTTTATCGAAGGCCGACTGTATATTATTATCGTACATTTCAATGATGATTTGAATATATTTATTTATAATGTAAATTGCATTTTTTTTAAATTCTCGATAGTTTTGAATGTAAGTGTATAACATGTAGAACACTATTATTTTATTGCTGCTGAAAACTTAAAGAATATGTCTTTAAATGACTAAAGATTGAAAATAAAAACATGACTTTTAAAGATATAATGTGCGTATAATAATGCAAGAGTATAAATTAAATAATATGTCCTTAGCACTCAGACTTGGTAATATACTTTTTTAAACTATTTTGAATACTTCAAAAAAAAAAAAGTATTCAGATTATGTATTTGAATACTTATATACATATAATAATTTAAAAAAAATTTAATATAATCATAATATTCCTAAAGCATTTGGAATAGGTATATTATTATTAACTATTAACAGGTAATATTCCAAATATTTTTTGAATAATTTTTTTTATCTATATTATGTCTTTAATTTCAATAATGAAAACATCAAGTAGTAATTATTATTATTTAATCAAATTTAAACAGTAAACAATGTATGTTTGAGGGGTTCTAATTATTTTAGATTTAATTTAGATAATTGGAACCTTAAAAATATTTTATTCCTTGATGTGGAATCCTACATAATGTAATACAAAATAGTAAATAAAATAATATATCCTCAGACTAGGGTAAAATACTTTTTGAAAGTATTTCAAATACATATTCCAAATACTTTCAAAAAAAGTATTGGGAATACTATCCATGTCTGTCAGAACGAAGGATTTCCCGCATTAAACAAATATTATTTATCTAATTATACGATACATTATCGATCGATTCATCTAAAAACTAGTTATCACTCTGCAAGCGTGCTAAATTTCTGGTTTTTAAACGTGTTTTAAACAAAAAAATAATATCTATCCTCCCTCATAACCAAATCAACAATGTTCATCGTAACTATATGTACTAGTATCTACGGGCAAAGCGGCGATATAAGGTGTCTAAACTTATATTTATTTATTTATTTTATTAAAGCCAAACGGCAATTTTGTAAGTAGATATAAATATACAATTAAACTAAAATTAACCTAAACCTAAATCCTTATCATTAAGACAGAAAATATGAGGGTTCATTACTAATGGAACAATGCCATTTATGGCCATAAGAAGTGGACTGAAAAGGAATATAGAGTAGACTATGGTTTCTAGAATGATAAGAAGGAACACGGAACCTAATGTTAGATAAAATTTCAGGTATATCCAAAGAGCTGTTGAGAGTAGAGAAAATTTCAGAACGGTGAGATGAGAGCAAAGGTTAGTTAGATCAAATGTGTGAGTAATCGTGCCTGGAAAACGAGGAATCTATTTTATATGTATACCTACTTATAATATTAACTAAATACACTACTATTTAGTATCGTTTAGTTATTATGATATCCTTAATCTTGACAAAAGTCAAAAATGTATGTAGTTTTCTAAACTTACTTATCTAGATAGTAACTAATTATATGTTACCTACATATTATGATTTATTTTAAAATTAATATAATGAATATTTGAAATTAAAATTATATTATTTATATAATTTTTTATATACAAATTGGAAAAGAAATAATTAACCGAAAAAAAAGTTTTTTTTTTTATATGACATGTGATAAATCAAATTATGAAAATATTCATCAAAATATTGAATGACGTGGAGCTTATTAAATATTTAAATTACAAATTATTTTTGATATTTTTTGTTAAAAAAATGATCAAATAATTGAACATTTAGAATTAATTTAGTTGAATTTAAAAAATTAAGTTATTTTATGTTTATTAATATTTTTTGAGTCGAACAGAAGTTTTGACGAGCAATAACGAGCATTTTTTTTTATATAAAAAATCTGTAGGTATTATACAGGTATGATACTTTACAGAGATCGTTTTTTGATTTCCGTGTAGTTTTCTAGAATTTAAAGAAAAACTATTAAAAATTACCGAAAATTATTATACATTGACAAAAAAAAAAAGAAAAAAAACGCTTGAGACTACAAATTCATACGAAATATTAACTGGAGCACTATATTATTGTTATTAAGTATCTAAACTCTTTTACTTCTTTTCAGAAATTTATATTCAAATTGAAAATGTTTATTAATTTGTCATGGTTACCGATTTTGATATTTGGTATTATACAACACTTTGCTCAGAATTAGTTTTTCGAATGCAATAATTTATCTTTGCTTTACAACTTAAAATACTATAACAATAGGTATACAATTCTGTCCAGTGTTCGAGGACCAAAGGGACGATGGACAAACGTCCGCCATCTGTATCTGGACTGCACTATTATTATCTGATTCCATACAGTACTAGATATAACGAAACGAAAATCAATTTAATTATATTAAAACTATTGTTTATCGGTATCTTCTTCTTCTTCTAAGGCTTCTTTGAAAACCATTAAGGTCCATCGTCGCAACAACAACATCTCTCCATTCTCCCTATCCCTTGACATTTCTTCCGCGTTCTCCATCCCAATCATCCTGAGGTCTTTCATGATTCTATCTGCTCACCGTTGTCTGAGTCGTCCTCTTGGCCGTTTTATGTTCGGTTTTCATTTTGTTATGTTTACCAAAACTCCTTCAGATTTCCAAACACGACTCGCCCATTTTATTCTACTACTCTTCACGACACCCTATAAAATTGGCTTCTCAAAATAATCTTCTTAACTCTTCATTTGTACTAATTTCAAATTCACCTTCTTCATTATTTTTTGGTCCAAATATTTTCCGAAGTATTATAATGCTATGGATCTAATTAAAACTTTGTAGAATCTTATCTTTGATCTTTTTGAAAGTAATTTTGATTTGAACAGTGTTGATAGGTCAAAATAGCATCTGTTTGCTGTTATCAATCTTTCTTTTATTTCCTCATGATTATTCACGTTTTCCTTCACCCACGGTCCAAGGTATTTGAAAGGCTCTACCCTTTCAAATGAAAAACCTTCTATTTCTGATTTTCTTGTCGTGTGCTGTTTTCTGGATAGTATTAGGTATTTTGTTTCCTCTCCATTTATGTTAAGCAGATTTCTTGCCTTGCTCTTATTAGCTCTTTCATGGATTGTTTTATACTCTCCTCATTTTCTGTAGTTATAATAGTTATTTTCTGTAGTTATATACTAACTTGGCATAAAGAGTGTATGTAAAGCATAAGTTCATGAAATATAAGGTCGAGTTTGGATGAAAAATGATAACCTAAAAATCTTAAATACCTGTAATTAATTTTTGTAGATAGAATTTTTTTTTGAAACCATAATAACTGGAGATAGAGTTTGGTGACATTTATGGTAATATTATGTGTACATGTAATGAAATGGACAAAAAATACAAACGAATGTTTGTATAGATCTAGATTCTAGACGATAATACTATAGAGGTATTATTTCATATTTATTTGTAGGTCGAAAAAAAAAAAAACTAAAAATTAATATTCACCTTTTATTTTAAACATAATAATATAAATGTATTTTGTGTGTATTGCTACTGAATTAAAGATAAATTTATGTGCTATAAAAAAAAAAAAACGTTTACATAGTGTAAATTAAAAAATTGAATATTACAGGAATTAATAAGCGCTTAAACGTTGCTGGTCGTAAGATTTACACGCTACGGTAGGCAATACCTATATATATATATATAGGCGATAGACGGTGGCCGGCGGTGAAATTATGACGTCACGCGTGCATTTCAAACGCGTCTAGACGGGCCAAATAATAAAAAATAATAATTGTCGTAGGAATTTTCTAATGGCGTCTCATTTATTTTAGTCTCACTCGACACTATGAAAACGGTTAAAATTGTATATTTTAATGATTCAATAATGAACTTTAATGAAAAATCCCTTAATAATTTTTGCAATGATAAAATAGGTATAGCAGTATGCACTGCACAATTAGCGTTTTACAATCACACATTGTAGAACTGCACAATTCGTGGTTGTACCGCACACTAGCGCAAACCCTGATGTATAATAATAATATATCATTTAGAGATTTGAGAAACAAACAATTGACCCTTTGTTGTTTTGTACTATAACGAATATGTCACATATCGAAAACAAATACAACAATAGGTATAACGAAATTATATGTCTACACTATGTACAAAATAATATAACGACAACATAATAATGAAGGGTCCACTGCAATAACTCCATTTTCATGAATTTTTCAAAAGATACCTATAAAAAAAAACAAATAAAAAATAAAATATTTTAGAATAATATTGTTTATACGTTTTATTTATAAAATAGTTATTTTATCACACCGAATAAAATAATAACCTTGAAATGTTTCCTTCATATACCTGAAAATAATTCCAAAGTCAACGACCCAGTTGGAGTTGTCTGGTATTGTTGCCCATAAAATATCTCGTATTAGGTATTTAAAAGTGTGCGAATTCAAACATTCGGTAAGAACTAAGAACCAATTATGAACAAAACCGAGGTGATTATAGAATATTATTTTATTGTGTCTAAGGAACAAAATAGTCCATCAAAACATAAGGTGGCACAATTTTTGACGGAAGAATACAATTAAAAAAATAAAAAAATTCTGAAGAAAACGCAAATACATCTAACAACAACATATCGTGGTTCCGTTTATTGACTTAAAAATACAATATCGTTCAAGTATAATTATGACTCCTTGTCATAATAAAAATAAAAAATAATTATCTTCACTGGGTGTGTAGTTAAGTTAACAATTGTGTGCAACAACCAGACTATTCCAGAGTTATCTGTTTGTTACAGTGAATTTAATAACATTCAAAATCATTTTAGATTCTGAGCGTAGCGAGGAAGCTTACGGTTTTACAATGTTTATTTTTTTTTATTTTTTATTTTTTTTCTGTAAACACTTTTTCTACCAGAAAGGAGCACTCCTTCTGGTAGAAAAAGTACTCAAGTCCAAATAGTTGGTAAAATGAGATTTTAAGACCTGGAAAAATTTAGTATAACGTTTGTCGTGCATTAATTTAACTAAACTAAAAAAAAATCGACGGAAAAAATTATTTTAGATTCTGAGCGTAGCGAGGGAGCTATTGGTTTTACAATTATGTTTATTTTTTTTAGTTATACATTTTTATTTACATACATCTGTACCTACATCGCTAATACAATAAGACATAACATGTTTAAAGTTCAACGGTGGTTTTCCCACAGAAATGACTGTAGCCATAGTATTTTCAATTTATTATTGACAGGTTATATATTCTTCTAAATAATGTTTAAGTATTAACATATTTTTTCGAGAAATTAAATATCGGTACA
>JAIPRL010012477.1:0-11990 GCA_025469235.1 Pemphigus obesinymphae | reverse complement strand
TCGCCTATATTCTTTTTAATACTTCTCACACTTTTTGACAAGTTTTATGCCGGCTGTCGACCTGACGCAACCTCAATTAGTCGACTTCTACGACAGGCATGAGGAAACCGTGGAGGTATTCTTAGCCCCCTCCACAGGGACAACCGAATAGAATATATATTTCAATTTAAATTTACAATATTTATCAAATTTATAGTCTCCAAATTTCTATATTATATTGTATATTGCCGGCGCAGTTTATTTGTATGGTATTGCCGATGAAACGTACATGTCGACAACCTTGTCGTGCTATTTTGCCAATTTTTTAAGTGAAAAATAACTCATCGGAATAATGAAAAAATAAAAATAATTAAACCAACGAGCATAAAATATTTATTGTGTTCGACTTTTGATTATCAATTCGTAACGTGATGCTAAAATGAGTAAAAATTATTATCTACAAGATATTATATTAAATAAAAACATGTATTCCGAATTTAATGGCTGCGGGTTTTACGGGCATTTGTCAAAAATTAGTTTGCAAGAAATTATGACTTAAATCTCGATTTTATATTTTGATATTTTGGGTTTCAGTATCGTTGATGAGATTAATTTTTGAGATATTTTTCAAATATTGGAATATTAATATTTACATTTTGGAATTGTTTTCTATGTATATTTATATTTTCTTCTACTCTTTCGATTTTTCTCTCAACTATTGAGGTCACCACCCTAGTCCTGCACTTCTTCTTAACTCTACCTCTCGTATCCTCTTCACCTACACTTACCCAACTAATATCACTCACTTTCAAAATAAGACCCCACAAGGTAAATTTTATGGGAGGGAGGGGGGAGTATAAACTCAAATAAATTTGAATATTTTTATATTTACTATTAGTCTTAGCAATAATTCAGTGTCGGGCATTTCTCAAGGAGAGTGGCATGCTTCTGCCCATACCCCCAATGGGTGTCCATGCCTTTTATTACATTTCTCCACTTCTTTTTCGGTATTTATATTTCCCTCTTTCCTTCTGCATAAATTGTCTTTTTTATTCTTACTTCTTCTGTCTCTTTTCTTCTTAAAACATTTATTCTCTCTCATTTTATTTACTACTGAAGCTAATCTTGTACTATCTCTTATATACTAATTTCTTATTTTGTCTCCTTTAGTTATTCCATTAATTAATTTTAACATTTTCAAATCTGCAAAATAATATAGAATTTCTGCTCTATCTCTCTATCTGTTACCCAATATTTTGATCGCTACTTCATTTTGGGCCTTACTACTATTTTATAAAATTTACCTTTTAACCTAATTGGGATTTTTTTGTCATACATAATATCTGATGCTTCTATGATGACTCATCCATCCATGCTTAATTTTGTATTTTATATCTTGAAATTTGAAACCATCATTTTCTTGTAGAACTGATCCTAAATCTTAAACCTCTCAAACACATCCACTTCATCTCACTCATCAGTCATCTTTATTACTAACCTTTCAGAATGGGCCCCGTGTTTCCTTTCTCCAAAATCATACTCTATATATTCTATTTTACGCCTATTGATCCTTAATCCATTATTCACTCTTTAAGTTTACCGTTAACATCCTCGGGGCCATCTCTTATTAACACTATATCATCTATCATCTGAAAATCGCACGCGCTATGGTACCTAATCATATATATCCTTTTTCATTTTATCTGTTATTGAGAAAAATAAGTAAGGATTCAAAGCTGAACCCCAGTGCACTCTTATTCTGATACTAACATTATTCAGTTTTTCTACATAAATTTCTCAGTTTTCACACTACTAAACTTCTTCTTCTCTTATAAATCCATCATATCAAAATCTACTAAACTCGATCAATTATCTCTTTCAAAAATTCCTTATTTAATGATAAACTTTTAAAGTATTCTGTCTATCTATTTATCACTTCCATATTTTTGTTAACACTCTAATATACTCATATTATATACATCATACAATTTTAAAATCCCTGGATTTTTTTTATCCTCTCTTAGCCAGTTCGTACACTTCTATTCCTCCTTCTTTTGTTCCTAATCTCTCATACAACTCATAAATTTCCTTAATTTAGCTTTACTCACTATACTTTTTGTTGCTTTACATAAACTTTTGTACTCTACCCAATCTTTTTCTCTGCTTTTCTACCATTTCTTAACCTGAGTTCTTTATTTTGTATTATCACCTACACGTCTTCTACCTACCACCAAATTTGTTTATCCTTTGGTATACTACTCCTACTCTTAAAAACAACTTACTTTGATACGGTCTTAATATCTTTTTCTGCCTTTTCCTACATTTCCTTTATTATTATTATTAAATTAATTAACTCCTAAACAGGAAATATTTACAAGATATAAACATGTAATACATTTTTATAAAGTGTGTTAAAATTAAAATTACAGTTTTAGATAGGATTAGAGAACTAAGCACCGTTTAAGAATCATAGCATCCTATGAAGGGAATGATTGTGCCCATAAGAGGTGTTGTGTGGAGGAACATAATAGAGTAAGTTAAATCTAGTATTTTAAGATGGTACATGAAAAGAAATTATCGATAAGAGGTCAGGAGTATCAAGAGAATTATTTAGGATGGAAAAAATAAAATTACAGTCAGCATCAAGACGTCTGGATGATAGAGTTGGAATATTTGTAGAAACACGCACAATAGAATAGTGGTGTTGAGGGTGATAAATTTTGGCAATTTATGAGATGTATGAAAGGAATTTGTTTTAAACACATTTAAGCCGTTGTTCATTCTTAGCCAGGTATGGTCACCAGACTACTACTCCATATTCCAAAATAGATTGCACTAAACTAAAGTAGAGTGTACGAAGGAAGAGTACAGAGGAGAAAATGTTAGTGTTTCGTTTAAGAAATCCTAAAACCTTAAGAGCTTTACCAATTATAATATTAATATGATGAGCAAAATTCAAAGAAGGAGTAAAGTAGATACCATGGTATTTATATAGGAAAACACGTTCAAAAGCAAAATTATTTAGGAAATATTGGTGAAGAATAAGAGTATGACTTCTAGAGAACGATATGATATGACACTTATCGAGATTTAACGTAAGCCCTAAACATTGTAGCCAAGAATAAAAATATCTAGTTCAGATTGTAATACAAGGTAGCTATTTGAAAAGTCAATACTAAAGTAAATTTTAATGTCATCTGCGTAAAGGAGGAATTTAGCATATTTAAGCCACTTGCCGATTGAGTTTACAAATACAACAAAAATAAGAGGACTTAAATGCGCACCTTGAAGGACACCGGATAGCACATTAGTCAAATTTGACGTAGAGCTAGATAATTTTACGAATTGTTTCCTATTTGTTAGGTAAGACATTAACCAGGAAAGGAGAGAATTACCAAGGCCTAGCAATCCGATCTCTCTTAAAAGGAAACCGTGAATATTCTCTTCCACGTTTCACACTGCAGTTGCATTTAGCTTTTTTGTAAATTCTTTTTAATTTTCATTAGTTCATGTTCACCATCTAATAATCGTATCTTTATACTATATTTATCTTTTATGCACAATTTTTTTCCTACATTAAATTTCCATTACCATCAACTTATTTTTTATTATCACACTTTCGCCCTGGAGTACCTTGCACTCTTTACACTGTTTAAAACTCCGTTTTTACATAAAGTAATCAATTTGTGACTTGTTCTCTGCACTTGTATAAGTTATATAATGCTTTTATCTCTTTCTAAAAAAAGTATTCACAATCTCTAATTCATACGAATACGCAAAATTAAGTATACTTTTTTAAATCTATATACTGTTTTTACACTGTTCTATTACTGCCCACATGTCCATATCTATAACCTTTATCACAATATCTTCAATTCCTGGTATTCTTTACATTATTTCATCCATCTCTTACCAGTACTTATTTTTTTAGCTTTCCTCACATCCCACTCGTATAACATGTGTAACAACAATTATATTCATTACCGTATCATTTAATATTAATTTTACCTTAAATATTCTATCGCTCTTTCCAGTTCCTTTAGTTCTTCATCTATTAATCTTATTTTGAATCTATTCTGTGTAATCAAACTCGAATCTAACCCAAAATACTTTAGTTCATTCATTATTACATTTATATCATTGACATCATAGCCGTTGGGTAGATCTATACATTTAACTGATGAAGAGATTACCGTATCTGCTATACGGCATGTACCATTCACTTCATCCCTTAGATTATCTCCACACTAACTACAGAATTCTATTTGACTTTGTATGATATTTCTATATTTTTAAATTAGATTAATTCATTTTTACATTTTAGATTCTGTTATAATGATATTCTTTCCTCTTCTATATAGGTCATTGAATAACTTCAATTTAGTTTTAAAAATTATAAATTCATAGCAGAAATATTACGTCTGGTAATAATAATATTTCATTAAAAAATTTAAAAAAAATTAAAAATGTATGTATGTTTAATTGTTTATTTCCTATACTTTAATATGGTTTTAAGTCCCGATACTTAAAAATAAGTTCAATATACTTATTATTTTCTTTACTTTTTTCTATATATTTTATTTTACGACTTTGATTTTTAATTAAATTTTATCTATTAATTTTTTTATTTTTATTTTTATTTTTATTTGAAGTATTAATTTTACAAATATATATTTCTATTATGTTTATAAAAGCAGAAGTCGAGTAGAAGTTTTGGATTAAAGACCTTTTTTTTTATAAGAACTTCATTCTAGTTGGTACCTTATTAAAGAGTTCACTTTTTTGATTTTCCTGGTAATTTATTAAGTGTAAAGAAATGCTACTTTTTATGATGGATAATTCTTATAAATGGAAAAAATAACAAATAAAGTTGCATTGTATTTCATCAGACTTATTTTTCGAGTGCAATGATTTATCTTTAATTTCAATTTTTAAATAATAAAAACACATTATCCAGTCCGAGAACTAAAGGGGCGATAGACGAACTTCCAAAATTTGTATCTTGATAGTTTTTTCTTTCTTGTTTTTAAGATTGACAGTATATTAAACAGAACTTTTAAATAATATCTAGTTAATTTAGTATACAATTAATTTAAAAGTAAAAAAAGTAATAAATTATAATATTCTAGTAGTTAGGTATTTAAATTTATTTTTAGATTATAAACGGAGCGAGGAAACCTAGTGTGTTTTTGTAATGATGTTTATTTATTTTTTATTTTTTTATTCTGGAAGAAACCACTTTTTGATTAGAAGACTTGATTCAATCGTTTTTTTTTTTTTTTTTTTTTTTATATAACACAATTCCCATTTTGTTATTTTTTGACTAAGTAGGTAAGTGATATTATTATAATACATATTATATTTTATAATGAAAATTGATCATTTATTGACTCATTTATTATTGATTATAAATTTTTTTATTTTACTTTTATTTGTTTATTTTCGATTTTGATTTAACTATACATTTTGGGTTTTATGTATTTCAATTGAAAATACAATTCGCAGTTATATAATGCAGTTAAATCACCTAGGTATTGCAGCTGTTGTTGGGTCGTATAGATACGAACATATCGAAAATGCATAGACAATTACCTAATCCGGTCTTCGAGGCGACTATAGAAAATTATTATTATTGGTCGGCCAAGGTAACTATTAGTGGCGGTCGTCGCTATGTTATGGGATGGAACCAACAGTTATTATTATTATTATTATTATTATATATTACGTTTAATGTATAAACGATAGTTTTATGAGTTATATTCTTGTGTTTCGTTGTACCATGGGAACATTTTTGTTGAAATAATAACTTGTGCGAATTAATGATATATTATACTAAACGGCGATCAGTTGGATCACAGGATGACGTCCTTGGGAGACCGTTTATACGTATAGGTACCTATATAAGTATATATACTGACGGGCGGCAGTTTATCAGCGTCAATATAGGTACCTACCTGTTAATTCAAAATCAATAATGTCAACTTTTTATCATTATCACAGTATGTCTATAGGTCCCTAATCACGTTGATTATTTGCGTTCCGGGTAAAAATCACTATATAAATATAGTGCCGTAAAAAAAAAAAAAATAAAAAATAAAAACATAATTCATATATTACAAGTATCTACGCATATCTATATAGGTAGTATACAATAGCCGAAGGTTTTATGTAAATACACGTGTGTGTCGTACACGTAATAATAATATAGTGTGTAGGTATATGTGTATACGTAAATGTATATATTCATATCAAGATCGCATTATTCGACCAATTCGGCTCAGGTAGAAAGGAGTAGGTAAAGGATATGAAGGATCCCCTCACTCGTACCGTGGTTGGTTCGATCCTGAAACATATGATCGTTGCGCCGAGAACGAGTCCTGAATACACTACTCAATATATACGTAAAAGACGTTTTAGCTAAAATAATTGTTTATATAAAATTGTATCTAGTTAGAAAATTAAAATTGAGTATATCGGGGTTTCCGGGGGGTTTTTTTTTTTGGTAAAGAAAAACTACTGAAAAATTTATGAAGTTTTTGAAGTTTATATGAAAAAACAAGTGTTTTTAAAAAACGTATTTTAGACATTTCATTGTAATCCGACAAATGATTTTAAATGGACATACAATATTTATTTTAATTCCTATTATTCTAGAATAAAATTATATAAAAGTATCTACTATATTACTGCAGGTTTGTACTTCAAAAAATAATAAAACGTTAGGAATTAAAATTATATTGAAGTATTCAAACGAATGTCGCTTAGAATCATTTTTCTAACGCCATAAATACATCGTTATCTCATAACATTAAATTTACATTGTTTAGAATCTAGAAAAATTACCCTCTCCTTCCCGACAATCGAAGATACGATTGACCGATTTGCCAAAATATATATTTTTTTATACTTATTTTTAATTTTCATTAGAAATTTGTGCATGTTACATTTTTCCCAGCTGGTATACCTTTATATATATATATATATGTATAAAATGTATGTTACCTAGGTAACAGCTGTGATGTGTAATATAGTAACATTTTTATTTTATAGTTTCCGACTTAAATGATATAAAGACGAGGTTCTTTTTGTATTTAAAAATATTTAAAAAAATACGGTTATTTGAAAATATTTCTGTATAAACTATTGACTAATTGAAAAAATCAATAAATATGTGACTTAAATTCGATAACCCACAGATGATTCACAGTAGTAAATGAATATCAGTTGAATTCAATGTTTACAAATTACTAATTAGATATGACGGTTCTACTAAAGCTTAACTATAGACTATGTGAGTTCGTATTAAAAAAATATCGATTGTAGTTCGAAAAAACCGTGCAATTATTCAGAAGTGTTTTATATTATTCGTATGGTTTTATAGAATCGATGTCATATTTTAATACTACAGAGCGGAAAAGAACAGAAAGAAAAAATACTATACTTACGTATAGTACGCCTATAAAACAACTAAAAATATCGGCCAACTCTGATTATGGTCGTGTTGAATCGAACCTGATATATTATCGATTCGGAATTCCGAAAACCGCACTTAATCGAATATAGTAAAAAAATAAAAAAAAAAAATAAAAAAATAAAACGAATAATCGACACGTCCATATTATATACACTCCGGATAGTTAAATATGAATTGCAATTCAGTCTGCGCGTGTATATTATTAGGTATTACAATCGGATACAAAAAAAAAATAAAAACAACTTTCACTGGGCTCGAATGAAGTAGGTATTAAAGAAATAAGTTTTCGTAGTGGCGCTTGGCTGTAGAAAGAATAAAAAAAAAAAAAAAACAAATTCGGATTGTGCGTATAAATACTACACGTGTAATTAACAGACGGTATAATATATTGGGCAACAGTAAGAAATTACCGCGGAAATAAAACGCTGCAGGCATACACGAGTGGATTTTTAGCCTCGGGTATCGGCTATAATATATATTATAATACACGAATTCGGTATGAACGCCATTTGTAATAATTAATCGTCATGTTATTTTATCTCGCCCAGAGACGATTCGACAAAATGGGTACATCGTTGAAATGACGTCCGTTTGTTTTCCGAACCCGGATCGCAGAATATTCGATATTATATTGAGCCCGTGTGCCAGTCGACGGAAAACGTCCGGGAATATATACGATATACTGTAACCTGTGATTGTATTTACTGTACATTGCATAATATATTCAGCATTAAGAAGAATCCATATTATGTATATTACAATAATGTCAGCAATGTTCGATTGTTAATTTAAAACGGCGATTACCAGAGTGCATATGCAGTGTATGGCCGCAGTCCGTTTCGAATAGAATAGACATAGGTAATATTTTAGAGTGCACCGCGCGCAAGTAACACAATGAACGCAATGTTACAATGCAACCCTTTATATTGGGTTTTATAGACCTTTTCTTACCTGAAAATATTTAAAACTCGTTCATTATTATTCACGTTCAAGAATAGTGGCGTACACACATCAGCTTCAATTCGTTTCGAAAAACATCAAGTTAAACCCCTCCCCTCCCCCCCTCCTCCGCACGATTCTGGAGTAAACTTACAAAGGTGACATTTAAATCGAAAAAAAAAAAAAAACGAGTTTTACCCAAAATTTGTGAACTTGGAGATAATACGACAGATTTTGACAATACGGTGTTAAAATTTGACGAAAAGCCACACATCGTATTCAAGTTCATGCCGATAGTTTACTATAATTCCGATTAGTGTTCGTTTGCTACGTTCGAGTAAAACGCATATGTTAAAAATGTCTAACTCGTACAGATTTCGTAGGGATTACATTATTATTTTACATTATTTGAAAGCAACTGTTTTTAATATTATCGATCCATCGGTCGATCCTTAGACGGTGATTCAGTAATACAATACAACATCCTGGCCTGATCTGAATTGATTATTTTATTTTTGCTTAAATTCTGTAAAGAAATCGAATTACTTTTAAATCCCATTCATATATTTCTTAATATAATTAAAATTTCGGAAAAAAGACGACGCTACGGCGGCGACATAAATAATGATATTGTTTATATATTTGGTAATAGATCAATTTACTCTAATATAAAAAAAATATTTATATTGTAATAAAAATGCAGATTATACCCAGGAAACCTATTTTACGATGATCCGTATGGAACTCATACAAAACTAATCACACGTTAATGTTATGGTTCAATGTTCAATCGTATTGTAATGACCCTTGATATAATCCTTTAAAAAAGCTTAAATACAACATTTAGAGTAAAATTTAATAATTATGTTTTGAATGTGTCTACAGATAAAAGTATAAAACAATGTCTGAAAATATGTATCACTCGACAAGAATAAGGTATACGTTAATCACTGCAGCAGTCTAGTCATAATGATTTAGGTATAATATTATATCGTAACATTTAGAAAACACTTAGTTATTCTTGAAAAAAAAAAAAAAAATAATAAAAATAAATAAATAAATAATATACGAAAGAATGTGCTTGTGTATATAGACGAATGTGTGCAGGAATGGCATAAGAGAGGACGAGAAAGTAAGTATAATACGACCGAAGAGTCACAAAATAGATAATTGAATTTTAGTAAACACAACTAACCAGTTCCGTAATTTAATTAGGACAATAATTTTTAACTGTATAATAATGTAAATACTTATATAGCTTGTAAGAAAAAATATATTTTTTTTTTTTACAGCGTTAATTTTTACGATGATATTTATTTTCGGATACCCACACGTACTGCAGCACCGTTTAGATTTTCGTTTTATTATTTTTTATTCGACTTGACCGTGGTTGTCTAAGAAACACTTCTAAACAAATCAAAGTTATTCGCACATTTGTATAAAACTGTAAACAATTATGCATAAAAATAAACGAGCATATTATGCAAATACTACCTATCAACCTATCACATTGTGTTATTGAATTAAAACGTTTAAAATACACATATATTTAACGGATTCTTTACGCTCAATCATACAAATGGAATAAAAATTTGATGTGAATTTTGCTACAACAAAATTAACATAATTTGAACACGCGCTTTATTCCGTGCAGCGTATATTTTTTTGTTTTTCGTTTTTTTCTAAACTGTTCGTAATTGGAGCTTAAAAAAAACTTAAAAAAAAAAAAATAATAATTATATAGGAGGTATATTTCCAACTACACCAAAAAAAAAAAAAAAGGTATTATTAAGAAATGGGATTTTAGTTTAGTATATTATATTAGTAAATTAATTAATGATTTTAATTAAAATAATAGGAATAAATTTACTGTAGTGGTAATATATAGATATGTACCTACTACCTGGTGGGTCCACGGGCTTAGAAATATCTATTTTTTTTAACTTGAACAATAAATATCGAATTTTGGAAGGTATATTTTTGAAATCCGTGACAGAAGCATCATTTGATGATTATTATTTTTTTTTTTTTGAGTTGTTTATCCACCATGTTTATTCATGCTTCGCCATTGACAATACCCCTGACTACGTATAATATTAATACACAATATTGATACCTATAATACAGTACCTACAACTTACAGTAGTTGATAATATTTTATTTTGTTTATAATAATTATTTGATAAGTAGTACAATTAAAATATGAACTTTTTACTTATACAATTTCCATTTATTACTTTTATTTATAATTTTAAACATCTTTGTTATTTTAATAAAATATTGTTATGTATTAGATTAAGACCAGTTTTAAACTACGTTCCAACAAATATTGCGACCACATTCCAACAATGTCTGACAAATTTATATATTATATATTTTAGAATTTAGGGTATACTTTTCAAAATGTTTAATAAATTGTCATCTTTAACAAAAGTTAGCAGCGTATTTAGGTCCGATTTTTAATCGTGTTCAATCCATGTTAAACGCGGTTAGGATTTATATAACCGGAGATTGGATTTCACCATAATCGGTTAAGGGTTAATTATGTCTAAGAACTAATCGTTCGATTTTGTGTTATGAATCATAATTAATATAATTTTATAAAATAAAATAAATTTGATTTTCTAGTTAAGTTATTAATTCATAAATTTCAAAATTGTGATCACAAATTATTACAAAAAACATAAATCAGCCCGAAGTCGATAGGAGAATCATTTAACTTTCCGGGTACCAGGACGACGTCGTTCTGGGACCCAAATTCATAATTGAATTTTCTGGTCAGGATATCAGGTTACAAGTGTCAACATTGTGGTTACAAATCACGAGTTACAAAAAATGAAATTGGTTTCAATTTAAAATGTTGACTTATGGGCGCCTACAGGGGGACTCACACAGCATGTACAAACATCCAACGATTTTCAACGAATTCGCTGGAAAAGTTTGAAAAATGTTATTACGTACTGTTGATAATATCTTCTGTAGCTATTATGTATTCGATCCGACGAATTATAATATTAAATTTCATTCGCATTTTTTGTTTACAACGGATACCAAAAACGGCAGAAATATTCACGAGTTTGGGTTTCGGTTTTTCGAACAGGTTTTTATGAATTGCGTGTACCGGGAACCGATTGAGTAGGCTTTACGATATCACGAGTGTAGGTGTTGCGCCGAGGTCGTAATCGGGTTTTACCGCGTTTAATCGTATACGCGACAGCAGGCGTAGTGAGAGGGTTAAATGAAAATTGAAAAAAGTTTTTCTCAGAAAGCTAAATTTTTCATCATTATATATTGTTGGGTCAAAAAGTCGCGATTGAAAATGAAAGTAAGCCAAAACGAAAATTAACGGTCGTAAAACAGTGGAAACGCAAAGGTAAAACCATAGAACGAGTTTTAACGTGGAGTCGTGCAAAAAAAAAACAACGCGTTTTCCTAAAACTAGTGATGTTACGAACCCAGATTTTTGAGATTGAACCGAACCCGAACCGAACTTTTTAAAATTTTAACGAACCCGAACCGAACCGAACTTCCAATTTTTTATTCGAACCCGAACCGAACCGAACTATTCAATTAAAATATCGAACCCGAACCGAACTTC
>JAIPRL010012476.1:0-11991 GCA_025469235.1 Pemphigus obesinymphae | reverse complement strand
CCTAATTATTTTTTGTGAACGGAGGGGGGAATTACTCCCATTGCTCCCTGTATCCCCCCTTGTGTACGTATAAATAAATTATTTATTCTTATTTATAACTTTGGTAAAAAAAAAAAAAAATCAAGACTGCAAAAATTTTGCAAGACCAAGATCAAGACCAAAACTGAGTTACCAAGACCAAGACTGATTTCTACTGAGTCAACAAGACCAAGACCAAGACTGCCATGGTCTTGGTCTTGGTCTTGCTTTGTGCATCACTATAGTTATATACAATATCTGTACGTTATCGTATTTAAAAATTTGCAAACGAAAAATATCCGAAAACGGACCAACACGCCTGACTGACTGACTGACCTATACTATCATATAGCTGTATATTACGAGTACGTAACGATTATTTTTCCGAAATGCGGGTAAGTTTTCAAAATTTTCGCATTTAAAAAAAAAAAATCGTATGGAACACGGCAATAATTCATTCGATAGTTCCGATATAATCGATCTATTATCGTACATATTCCTACGGTAATTAAATTAAGCAGAATTTCTAAAATATAATATCACGTCGCAAATCCGTCATAAAAAAAAAAAAAAAACGAAAATCGGCTTACCAGCTAGCTATGTATAATACATTATACATCGTATACGTTGCGTACACACTAGAGCCGAGCATCTAATCCCGATCAATCCGTTTCCGGATAACTAATCGGGATCGATTCTAATTGATAAATATGTTATAATCCGTTTAATCCGGATTACACGACGAATCCGGATTACATGATTTTATCGTTATCACTGATTCGAGTAATAATAAATTTTTTATTATTCGTATTATTAAAAATAATAGAAAAATGTTATTACATGTATATAATTATTAAAATGGTAAATAAATATGAACACCCTAGGTCAAAATAGTAAAATTAAATGTCGGTTGTTGAATACAAATTAAATATTATCACTATATTATCACAATATGTATCGTTATATAAAATATCTCGTATTTCGAAAGAACTATGAGATTGATTTTGGAAGTTTAGCCTGTAGTCAACTCAGTTGAAACATCGTGTTTTTTTTAAATACTACGCCAATGTTTGTGAAAACGATAAAAACGCTTGTACATTGCCATGTTAATAAAGTTATTGGGGTTTGAAATATGAAGTGATCGGTCTTTGTTTTTTTTTTATGTGGTTTGAAATGATTTTCCTTACTTCACTTCTATAACATATTTATTGTCATTAAAGTCAATATTTTCTTAACCCACGTAAATACAATATATACTGCTTACGCACGCGCCTTTACTTTTGGTACATGCGTGTCTACACATTAATTGGGAAGACAATTTAATTTTTTTAAATTAATTTTTAAAAAAAAAAAACATTTTTATTTTAGCTTTTTAATTATAAGGTAACATAATTTATATTATTTTTTTATACACTAAATCAATTCTTTTTTTTCTTTTTACCCTGCAAAATCATCAAAAATACTTTCCACAAATGTCGGGTCTTTTGTCATAACGCTTACAAATTATTTTTTTTCAATCGCCAAAGATAATAAATTCGTCTTAAAGTCGCTCGTTTGTCATCGTATAAATAAATAATAATAAATAATAAAAATAATATCATATTACGCGATACGCTGTATTAATTAATGTATTATTACTACCTAATGGCCTAATACGGACCCGCGCGCGCAGCAACGTTTTTTATTTATTTTCGCGTTACAAAAAAACACGCGATGACCGCAACGCGAACGGCAGAAACTATTTGAAAGAGTCTAGTCTCAATAAACCGTATAACGTCGACACAATTTACCTCCGTTCTCTGCCATATATAATGCACGCGAAATGTGTATACACAAAGAGTCTCTTGAACGACAGACTCCGGACTAGCAACCGTCATCGTTATCGATATTTTAAAATAATAATAATAATTGTTTTCGAAATAGATAAAAATATTAAATTATGATAGAACATTTTATATTTAAGCATTTTGTTGTTAGGTACTGTCAGTGCCGGATCTAGGGGGGGGGGGTGAACCGCTTTTGAAAGTCTTTCTCTTTTGGAATTATTGATTACTTAATTTTTATTGGGAATTGACGAATGACCTTTTTTCTTTTTTTTTGCTCATTAAAATTTAAAAAAAAAAGGGGCGCTACAATTCTTTTTGCCCCGCTCGGCAAATTCTCTAGATCCGGCACTGGGTACTGCTTTTTTTGCGCGGAGTCGCAGTCTCAAAGACTCCCCTCTGCAGACGAGCCGCCACTGGGTTCTATACTGTATATATATATATATATATTTTAAGTATACAGAGTGATAAATATTATGTAAATTATCCGGTGCTAATGAATAATTTATAAAATATTTACTATAGTTATAAAAATGATTTATACATTATATTGGAAACAATACGAAATTTGACTCATATATATATATATACAATAATACGATGGTATTAATATGTATAGGTAGGTAGGTATATATATATAGTTGATTAATTGGTTTACATCAAAATATTCGTAAAACAAAAGTACGAATACCCGACGGTCGATATTATTATTAATATATTATATAGTATACTTTAATAACATATTATAATATACCGGATACCTTCGTAGTACACGTCAAATAAAATATAATAATATATTAAATACGGGTGTATTGAATAAATGCAAATTAAAGACTCCTGTTTTTAAATAATTGCGCGGAAAAATCATTTTATATCCTATTTGAAAACTTGTTTTATCCAAAACCGTGTTGGTGGTAAATACCTATATATAGGTACTTATACCTAATAGGTATTGTTTTTATATTTGAAAAACTACAGTTCCGACCTTTGCTCTACTGCAGCACGCTTGATGACTTGAGACGATTGATTTACAATCTGACCGGCTATAATATGCCTACTCTGTGTACAAATCGTTAAATTTGTTTTGAGCTAAAAAGCTGGATGGACTACAATGCGTTTAAAAACAACGATAAAGATATTGCAGTTAAGGGGCTTCGACACCGGCCGTTTTTAAGGAGTTCAGTATAGGCGATTATTAAGTAATTTTAGGAAAAATAAAAATCTAACAATTTAAAAATATTTAAGTACATTTTAAAATTAATCTAAAAATGTCCTCATACCCGTACTACTTTTCATTGCTATGTAATCACGGTATTTTCTAATAAACATGCTCACGCATTTCCATAATTGTAGGTTTCTGGATAAGTTTAGACAAAAAACATTAGATTGGAAAAATTAAAGGCGAGTCGTTAAACTGTGTTTCTACCAGATGGATTTAAAATTAAATCAATGTAAAGATTTCTATGGTGGTTTCAAATTAATGAAAAAATCATTATTTAACTGTTCGTCATTTATTTAAAAAAATCATCTGGTAAAAACATAGAAAATATAATAACGAATTCAGAACTTTTTTCGAAATTAAAATTCAACGAGTTTACCACGGCCAATTTATGGAAATGCCAAGAATATTTTAGCGCTTTGAAAAATCTACTGTCGAAGACCCTTAATGATTAATATTATTAACCCTTTTGATATGTGGATAAACACTATATTAAAATAGGTACCTAATTTGCAGCTGCTATACAGCGAATTTGAATTTTTTTTACAATTGAATTAATTTATATTATCAATGTCCATACAAGGGCCAATTATTTGAATGTAAAAAAACGTGCTAAAGAAAAAAAAAAGTACTTCTCGCGATCAATATGTTCTATATATATATATATAATGCAGCGTGTTACAATTCGAACAAAATATGATTAAATAAATTAACACGAACGCGAATAATAATATTTACTACGGTTTTTTTTTTAATGGAAATCAACAAAAATTCACAGACTGCAGAAAATCCGACCTTCGATCGTACATTATAATCACAATAATATTGCCCGTTATATCAATTAAAATATATACATATATGCATATGCAAAATAATGTCTGTAGAATATAATATATTGTATTAGATACTTAAGTTCAATATTGTTTATATCATACGTATGTGGACGTTTCGATAAATAATTAATCAAATGATTATCAAATATTTTGGTCGTAAAAAATTTACAATTTATCGAACATTTATTTTTGAAAACACAATTTTTCTAACTTTTGTTTTTCGTAAGTAAATTCGTTGTTTTTTTTTTGCATTTAAATGCTGTCATTCGATACTACTTTATATAATATATATATATACTAGCTGAATAATTACCCGGCGTTGTACGGATTAGATCTTTTTGTTTTAAACGTGTTTTTTTATCTTTATAGACTAAACTTTTCCGTATAGGTACAACATGGCAATATTATGCGACTTTGTTTACCCCGGTGTATAGTATATTTTACACGTTCTATTTGCTTCGTCCAATTTAATAAAATTGTAAAAATTATTTTATATATTTACAAATATAACGAACTTCTGCGGCGGAAGGCGGAATTATTCATGACGTTTTTTTTCATTTTATAAGATAATGGATGGGTGGTGAAATTTTCGCGTCACATATTATGATATGCGAAAAATCTTAAAACATTTTTAAAAAAATGTCCGAAAATCCGATTGCAGCGGCACCGCCCATACCGGGTCCAATATTGTGAATCTGAACCATCCAGTGACCCACTCTAAAATACACAAAAAAATGTCCTTAAAATCGGTCCAGCCGTTTAGGAGGAGTTTGAATACTTATGATGCACACGGACAGAAGAAATATCTCTATAAAAAGATAATATACACGTTATAATGTATAGTATACATAACAATAAATTATACACGTAATATTACACTGATCGCGTGTGGAGCACACGTTCAGTTTGGTTTGGAAAAAAAACAAAAAAATGAAAATTTATATTTGGCCACTTGGCGACCCAAATTCGTATATGCGATACGCGATTATATATAGATATAAATTGCACGTCCTACGGAAGACTCGAGCAAAACTTATCCTATACAGGTATATGTTATATATATATATAATATGCACATCGTTCATAAGTATAAATTTATATCTTTTGTGTTAAACGCCTGATAGGTATAAAACGCGTACGAGAACTGCGTGGGACATAAATTATTATTACACGGTTGACAGGTAAGACGGTCATTTCGAGGTAAACACGATAGAAATTCGAAATTCCGGTAGCGTTTTGTGCGATTTGTCATATTATTTGATGATATTCAGCTAAAAAGTGAGTACCTATATGCCCACGTCAATAAATACGAGTAGTAAGTACTTACGTACGTTTACTGTATTTTTTTTTTTTTTTGGAAAACAAACGAATATTGCAAAGGCTCGTACCTGCACGGTGAACTTACGCAGTTAGAATTTGTATCTTATATTATTTTATTTTGTGAAATATAACGTGCTCGAATTAAATTATATAATCCATAAAAATTGTCGTCAAATCCACACATACTTACACTAAACCAAATATCGTATATCATTGGTAGAATAAACAATATATATAATATACAGTAATCATATTTTAACAAACGAATATTTGTTGAAATAATATGATTTTTATTATTTTAATCTATATATATATATCGTTAAATTTAATAAAAAAAAAAATGTGTTTACGATAACAAATTCGTTAATGCGTATAAGTTATAATTTAATAAAAATAATATGTAAAATTAATAAAATATGTTGTTGAATCGAAAATATATTCTGTTTAAATTGACTATTTTGATTAACAAATGGGCGTTTGTAGCTACGAAGAAGAAGAAAGAAATGAACGCGAAATATTTGTTGATTCAAATAAATTTGTATTCAATTGGACAATCTTATCTATAAGACATTGATAAATAAGATATTGTCATATCAATAATACGTTTTGTTATTTTACCGTTAAATTAACAAAAATTGTATTACTGAATCAACGAACATTTTATCGGACGTTTATTAAGAGGATGCTATTCCCGCATTTTCTGTCTCCGTCCATCTAATTGGCAATATAGCAAAATTGTACAACGCAAAATTGAAATTATGGAATTTTGGTTAGATTTAGAGCTTAAACACCTATTATCAAATGTAATGAGAAGAATAATTTCGAGTGAACCTCTTGGGCTTTTTGTAAAATATTATCGGAAAAAAAAGTTACGGCATTTTTAGTTTTTGATATTTTTAAATAGCTTTAACTTTTTCGTTAGACGATATTTTACGAAATGCTCATGAAGTTCCCTCGAAAATATTCCTCGCTTTAAATTTTGTAATAGGTGTTTATACACTCTAAATTTTACCTAAACGCCAAAATTTCAATTCTGCGTAGTGTGATTTTGCTATATTATCTGTTAGATAGACAGAGCTGACAACAAATGCGAGTGTAACATCCTCTTAACAACCATATTATTAAATTAATCTACATTTTTATTGAAATCACAGATACCTATATACAGTGTTTGAATTGGAAAAAAAATAAGGACGGACTCTAAGCTTAGTTTAAAAATCAGCGTTCCGGGACATATTAGAGAAAAAGTAAGCCGTGGAGGACTTCGTCCCCCACACCCCCTATCCAAAGTTAAAGTTTCTTAACCAGGGAACATTTAAAAAAACATTTTAGATTATTATAGAACATGAATGAGTAGAAAAATCCAATATTTTTTTTTACATCATTGTTAGGTTAGATATTTTCAAGATGGCATAGTTTAAGCATTCCTCTTTCAAAATAATTTAACACTTTTCCCTCTAAATGAATAATCGAGGAAGTTGTAGACGTAGACCGAAATGAAGTTTATCGGTGTTGCGTTGATTTCGTCATCCTTTTAGTCTTTAGCCATTCACGGATAATGAAGATTATTATTTATTACCTATATGATACCAATACGATTTAATAAGATCAACTATTCAACATTTTATATCATGTTTTTTTTTTTTTTATCTAAAACCAATTATGTGATAAGGACAAAAAACATGAATTTTCGTAATTTCAAGATTTTTCCAAAAATAAATTATAATTTTTAAAAATTTTAAATAAAAATTAAAACAAACATATTGCGTATAGGTATAGTATAATAATTAATTTCATTTTCTCGATTTATATTAATTAATTATTGGGCGTGTATACGTTAATTATTATTTACGGTCGAAACGGCGACCGCGGAATAAACACGATCGCCCGTTCTCTTTCTATATGACCACGGATATAATATTATATTGTAGAGACAATAAATATATAGTACGTATATGCACGCATAAAATATCGAGTTACTCGCAACGACATTATGCACATTTCTCTGTAAAATATGTGGTTCCAGTTCACGACGGAAAACCGGTCAATTTTACGGATCAGTAGTAATGTGCATTTCAAAATTTCTAATATATGCGTATATAGTTGGAAATTTCCAGTTTTCAGTGGCGGCGATTCACGGGTGTCGTATAAGTAATATAATGCGTAGGTACCTCGAACGTCACGAACGTGTGCTCTAAAAACAAATTTGGAAAATTGCTTCCGATACGCGTTTATTGTGAACAATTCTTCAAATCCGTTCGCCCATGGATATGTCATATATAATACAGTTGTTCACGATTTACACGAATTAAAAAAAAAAAAAAAAAAAAAAAAAAACCATACTCATAACGCAAATAGTTAATAATAATAATAACGCAATAATATACATTTGTTTAAATTATTGAAATGATAAAAAAAAAAAAAAAAAATGTTATTGTTGTTAATATAAATACTATAATTCCAATGGCCAATGGCCGCAATACTAATTGATTTAAAAACGAAAGTTTGCAATAAAATAAAAACCGTTTACGAATGAGGGCTGGGGGACAACTACATAACTGCTCGACTGTGTTAAAAATTACCCAGACAAATTAATCTGTGTATATACAATATTTTTAATTTAGAAAATGTTGTTTATATATTTATCAAGAAAAATTTCTATTCAGTTATATATGTATCCATAAATAATATAGATACAAATATAGTTATCTAAATGTATATCAATACTTATCTATATATAGATAAGGTTAATTTTATATGATAAGAATAAAAAAAAAAAAATTAATCATTATTACAAAATTAAAATATATATTATTATTTAGATCAAATTTATTATCATAAAAATGTTTTCTACATTTATCGATCCTTTTATTTTTCTTATAATATGTGTATTTTTCAAGTATTTAATCTTATGTAAATTGCTTAAAGATAAGTACCTACTTATATATATTTATATCAATCATAGGCATATGATCACACTCTTAAGACAAATGTATTGTTTAGTGCTTAATACAACAGTGATCACTAATAATATACACCCTCCCATGATTCTGAGGGTATCCAGAGGGGTCCCAGGTGATTTAGCTTCCACCGAAATATCAGATTTATTTTTATGCGAGATGTATATAATCTAAGATTAAAGAGTGTATATATATATGATAACACTTGTCATTTTTGATATTACTCCATGAAAACTAGAATTAAGTCGTTCGACTAAGTGCGCTTATTCTAAATGGATACTATATCATACAAACCAAAAAAATCAGTTGCCCTCCCCGAAAAACAATTCTGGTTACGGCACGGCGCCCTCCTAAAAACGTGGAAAAGGGTGGACTAAAAATACAAGATTCGTTTACGTATTTGATATTATCAAGGATAGACATCAACTATGGTTAATAACTTAAAGTTAAGTTAAAAAGTTAAATTAGTGTAAACTTATTAACTTCACTACCTAGTTGATTTTATAAACTTTAAACTTATCAGATTATAGAGCTAAGATATCTGTGAATAAGTTTTTATCTAGTTAATATTTTTTTATACAAAGTTAAGTTAATACTTTATTTTTAATATTTACATATATAATTATATGTGTATTTTGATTTTCAATTTTTTAATGTACATAAAATATACACTATATACGTCATATTATATTTAAATACAATTTAGTATAACGTACCATATTATGATGTATTTATGAATGGACATTGAAACTAATCATATTATTAATAAGTACCTAGGTAGGTACTAAAAAGATATTATCGTTTAACTTCAAAAAAAATAATATTTTGTTGAACATTGTTGAGTATTCACATACTAAATAATAGTAATATAGTAAGTTGTGATGAACATAAAATGGCAATATCATTTTTAACACAATCGCTTTTACAAAAATTAGTAATATTATTCTATTTCTATGCTTCGTACAGAATTCGCATTTAGATTTAATTAAATTAAATAGACGAAAAATAATGAATATTTGAATACTAGATTTAATAACGTATTGTTCACATACCTAATATCATTGATTTTATAATATAATTATAATTTATATATTATAATATATAGTATATTATAAAACCAATGCTAATATCTATCTATTTTTGTCTAAAGTACCTAACCATTATATTTTTCAAGTTTAAATAAAAAGATAATTTGCGTGTACAAAATCGAAAATGTACCAGTAAAAGATGAAAAAAAAAAATTCAAGTCGTTATGACTGTTGGATTAACCGAGTCATATGTTAGGTAACTAAAATCTGGTTTTAACTTTTATCTTCAACTTGTTAAGTCGTCGGTTCGTTGACTTTTAACGTATACCTACCTACCTATAACTATTTAAAAGAAAAACTGTTCTTATAAACTAAACTTTATCTATATAGTTAATTTTTTCATTAACGTTTTCCGTCCTTGGATATCATACGTATATATATATATATATATATATTATATAGTTATAGCAGTGTCGGGATCCAGAGAATTTGTCGCCCGGGGCAAAAAATAATAATTGTTAAATTAAAAAATTAAAACCCCTTTTTTAATAAGCAAAAAAAAAAAAAAAAAAAAAAAATGTAAAAAAGATTATTCGTCAATTCCTATTAAAAATAATTAAGTGGTGATCAATGGTGTCAAAAACGGGACGACGAAAAGTTTAAATATTTTTACGTTTTGCGGCCCGTCAACAAGTGCCCCGGTTCGCTTCCCCCCCCCCCTAGATCCGGCACTGATAGTCGGGTATACGTACCTAAAATTCGTCTCGAAAAATCGCAGGATATCATCGGCCGTTTGTGTCCGCGTTTTCGTCGATCGGTCGTATATAGGTATATTCTCGCATTTCAACGTATAGGGTACGCAACGGGCGTATTATGCCCGTGCATTTTAATTTTGATTTAATCATTTTTTTTTTTTTTCCACACAATATATATAGCCGTTTCGTTTATAATCACTTGGACCAATAGTTTTGCACGCCCAAACGTATACGGGACACGCGACGTTGTTTGTAATAAAACCCACGCGCGCAATATAGGATTATTCACCGGAAAAATGAACACAATATAATATAACGTATAATGCAACTGTATATTTCGTGTATGTCATATATCAGGTATATACATTATAAGCATACTGTATATACCTACTTACCCCGTAATAACGATATTGTTATATTTAACAATATTGTCTAGGCGTGGTCATATATATATATATATATTAGGTATATATTGTGTGTGTATACACGACTAATTACTCGAGGAGTACCCTGGGCAAAATAAATATTTTTGTTCGAATAAACTCTCTCATATTATATTACATTATACGCATTCGAAATCAATAGTGTCGTAGGTAGGTTAGGTATACATATTACGAGAGCACACTACGCCAACATCGAAAACCGAAAACACCGAATTCTCTAAAATGATCTATTGTCAATACAGACGATATTTTACGAACGTACCGATACCTACGTTGGGATATTGGCAGTTGTCCGACCGTTCATTAGGTATTGAAATGATAAGGTGTCCGATATCAAAAAATTATTACCAACCGTTGCCAAGTAAATTTCATGTATCAGAATATAAATACTTATGATAAAAGTTATACAATATTGATAAAAATTATATAATAATAATATATGTATAATTATACCTACTATATAGGCTATATTATATAATATAAAAAAAAGTAATAGCAAAAAATGAACTTTTCTATTCTATATGCTAATAAGTAAGTTATATATCAAAAATAATATATAAGTATTATCATACTATAATCAAACAGTGTTAACTCACGTTAGAAAAAAAAAAAACTTTTTCATATAATTTCCAAAAATGTAGATTGGCAATGAGTCCGACACCGCCATTTCCCCGACCAATTTCTTATCAACGGTCGGACAACTGCCCCCGACCCAAATTGAGTTATCTGCGATAAAAACAATGATAAACCACGGACGTATATTTACGTTATATATACCCACGCGATAAACGTAATTAAATACATATTACATAAGTAAATGTATTATAATATTATAGTATTTGCGATCTTGTGTCATTTTACTACAGTGTGAATTTTAATAACATGAACATTAATATATTTGAATCGGACGATGACGAAGAAATCGTCATGTATATTGCGCGGCCACGACGTCCAAAAGTTTTTAAAACTCGGTCCGACCATTTAATTAATTTAGACGATGAACAGGTTTTTTACAGATTCAGACTAACTAAAGCCACAGTGATTATAATTTTTAATCAAATTAAAGAAGTGATCATGTCAACAACAAACAGGTACTTATTTAATAATTATTATTACCTACCTACTATAATAATTCTTATTTACTATGAACTATACTATTGCAATATATTCTATTTGTCATGTAATTGTATTTTTCTATATTTTTATTGTTACAGAAATCATGCAGTTTCCCCTATCACTAAACTGATATTGACATTAAGATTCTATGCTCTTGGTACAATGTTGTTAGCAGTTGGAGATTTTGCTGGTGTTAGTAAAACATCAGCTTGTGTGACAATTAAAGAAGTGAGCATTGCTCTTGCATCATTGAGGCCATTAATCATTATATATAAATTTTCCTCAACTCCTGAGGAAATTCAAAATGTAATGGTTGGATTTTATAGCATTGCCAAGTTCCCAAATGTGGTTGGTGCTGTGGACTGTACACACATCAGGATTCAATCACCCGGTAATTTCTATATACCTACTTAATTATTTTTGTACATTTTTCCATAATAAAATATATAATCACGACCTACTATAAATTAAAAAAT
>JAIPRL010012475.1:0-11991 GCA_025469235.1 Pemphigus obesinymphae | reverse complement strand
GTCATTCCTATGAAATATTTGTGGTAGAGTAATAAGAAAAACAAGGGCTTTTCACAAATGTGTTGATTGAACTGTCCAAATAATTGCCAACCCAAAATTTTTTTTCTTAGTGAGACAGTACCCCCTCCCCGCCCTTTCTTACTGACCTTATAATCACCCAATTTGTTTTTTTATTACCTTTAAAAATATCATTATAAAAAAACCATCTTTAACATATTAAATATCTCCTTTTTTATTAAATATTAAAATCTTTACATATAAAAATAAGGAGACGCTCACTATGTCTCAATTCTTCCTGATGCATCGCGCCTAAAATTATCAATCAGTAAATTGAGACGGACCCTCATTGAAATTGAGCCTTTGGTATTATTGCGCCCCTGGCAAAAGCCCTCTTGGCAGTGCCTAGATACGGCCCTGTGTTGGGGCTCTATAAAATGTCTTAGTTTATTCGAATAAAATCCTTTTCTAGTAGGCATTTTGGGAAACATGGTATTTTTTTTAACATGTTCTTGTGCATATAACCCGTGTTGTTTAATCAAATAAATTATTCGTGTTTAAAACATATAGACATGCGTTTCTAATTAAATTTTTTTTTTTAACAAAAGAAAATTTCATTTTAAACTATTCATGGACAAGCGGTACTTACCTTATGTGTACACAGAACGACGGAACTATATATAGGTCACAATATCTATATTAGTAAATTGCTAATATTTTATTTGATATTGTACACCAAACTATGTTGTCTCATTATAATATATCATTTATGCATATTTATAATTACTATGTATAGTACCTGTACACTATAGTATATACTATACTATGTATAGTTCTACATAGAATTACTAAAAAATGTTTGCTATCGATTTTTTTGTTTGCTTTTTTCCTATCTGTTTATTTAATTATACTATATAGGTATATCTAAATACATAGTAGTAAAAAAATATATATAAATTATATTATATATAAACACACAATCAATAGTTTCTCTATTAGTTGTGAGTTATAACGTTTAGAAAACGTTATACTGTGCATTCGACAATAACATTGTATACCAGGTAATAATATACGAGTTATCGTTTCTGTCAATTTTCGTTTTTTTTTTTTCTACAATCGCATTGAGTTTATCGGGATGAACGAAACTAAAATTATAGACATTTTTTTAATTCTTTCAAATTAAACAATAATTCAATATCAACTAATTCGACTAAAAAAAAACCACTATATATAATATTTCGTGTAGATTTGTAAAATACACACAATATCTCCTTTATTCGTATTCTATCCATATTTTTTCTAGTCGAAAGTTGGCAACCCTGCAAAATAGATAGCTTAGACTATATTTCAATCTCGGAACGATCCCGGGTTAAGCTCGGTTTACCCCAAAAAGCGTTTATTGCTTCTCATACGTCACAAAAATATTTGAAATAAAAAATGTGTTTTTAAAACTTCAGAAAGGATATTATAAGATGTAGAAAAACATTTGGAAATTCAAATGAATTTACGCAAATCCGTTATTATGACGTATTTAATTACGTCTAAATAACTGTGAAATACAAACTAAAAATGGGTAGTTATATTTGTTTTTATTTTTTATAATATTCGGAAAAAATTGACCTGCTTGAATACTAGAACCACAAAAAAAAAAAAATATACACTTGCATGTTATGCGTATTTTACATAACACGTGAATATTGTTTTTTACGCTTTTTCCCGCATGGGAAATGTATAATATTCCAATAAAGCTTATAAATATTTCAGTGTATCACAGTAGGCGCATCTATACCGTATTTTCGGGTAAAAGGACGGTATACCTTGGTTTTCAAAGGGCCTTATATAGGCAATTTAAATCAATATTTTATTAAAAAATTACAAATTCAATACTTAATTATAGTACAAAATACAAATTTAATATACTGCCCGATTAAAGAATATCGACTTTCAAGTAGTACATTTGAACAGGTTATGTTTTTCGGCAAATGATTTCAATTCTTTTCTAGATTATCCGGTTTAAAACCAGTTTTATTGTGAGGTGTTTTCGTTCTGAATACCATTGCGGTAGTCCACATTATTTGAAATACAAAAGTACCATTTGATATGGTTTATTTTTTACTCCAATGTTATTTTTATCATTCGACTGTGCTCCAATAAACGAATTAATGTACATATATATATGATCCACAAAATGTTATAATAATGATGTTCTACGTATAACGATAAAAACTTTAATTTTATGATTTATAAAATAATGTTTTACTGTGTTCCAAAGGGTTTTTTATTAAATTAAAATGAAAAATTCGTTTTAATGTATGTATATAAACTATATAATATCCAACGGGTGTATAGCGTAGGTTTACCAACTTGTTCGTAATGCACGAACGTAGGTACCTATATACCTACCTACCGAATTAATTGAAATTGTACGAGAATATTTTACAGCCAAACATGGTTAATAATTATTCTAACTTAGTTAGACATTTTAATTTCATTGTTTAAAGCCCAGAGAGAGAGAAAAAATGCACTCAAACAGATAATAAATTATCCTGAGTCGATTTACAATAAAAACGGTATACGTAGTTGGCCCTTTGATTTAATTATCTCCCCGAGAACATAAAATAATACATAGGTACCTACTACAAGATTTATGTCAATAATATAATTATTCAAATTCTGTCTCTTAACTAGGTAGGTGTATAAATGTATTCAAAATCAAATTTCATTTAATTTGTATAATAAAATTATATTTATACCTATTAATAAAAATTTTATCATTCCGTTTGACACGCACATTTTTTATTATAATTAAACCTACACAATTTTTACTATCTGTGTATAGTTATTTTTTAACACGATTATTTTATTTGTCATATTTATATAATAATTTTTATACAACTATACTGTATTTATAATTTTCGCTTGTGATAATAATACACGTTTCAAGTGACAAAAAAATGTTATGCCGGATATATTTGTTAAAAATAATATCAAATCATTTTTGTTTCGAATTAAATGATAAAATATGCATACCTATTCACGAAAACAGGTTATTGTCGGAGAGTAGTTTTTGATAGTATCTATAATCTTTATAGGTATAGAATTTAATAAAAATGCAACAAATTCATTTATTGCAGAATAAAATTATAAATTGCGAATATACCTACGTAAAAATAATGACTTTAATCATGTTATTTTGTGTCACATTTCACCACAGACATAATGAATAATTAACGCAAGAAATGTAAGAATTGAAAATATGTTTTTATATAAAAAAGTGAACTAAACATACGTTTTATACATAATATATTATATAAATAATATATATATATATATGGTCAATAATTTACTTGGCCATTTTTCTTCAAAAATATTTTATTTATATATATAGAAATTGTCAATATTATGATAACTGAATTTCAGGAATAACATTGGGAAAATAAAATCAAGATATATCAAATTAAAAAAAGACAACTTCTTCTAGGGTAAATTCAGAACAGGATCATTTACTCTATATTTATTTATTTTATAACAAAAGGCCATTCTGGAATTTTTTTTTTTTGATAGTCTTGGAATTTTTTATTTCTTAAAACTAACTTTTCCTAAAATATTTATATTCTCATAATGATATTAAGTTTATGAATTTATATTCATTGTATCTTGATATAAATTTAAAATAAATACACTATAATATTTTCCGCAAAATGTTTATAAGAATCGATATGTCACATCATTTCCCCTCATTTTGGCCTATTTATAACGTTTTGACACTCAGTGTCACCTGATGTCTTCACGAAGAAAAACAATGATGTGATATATCGATACGTATGAGAAATTTGCAAAAAAAATTATGTTATAATTTATTTATTGACGTTTTACATAGGTACCTAATAAATGAACACGGTTTTTAAATGAAAAAAATTAGATTAATTACATTTATTCTTATAATAGTACAATAAATGTATAAATATTTCATAATGATTAATAAAAATAACTTCATAATATTTCATGCATATTTCTCATATGAATCGATATGTCACATCACTTTTGTTATCATGGTGATATCAGGCGACACTCCGCATCATAACATTCGAAAATGGGTAAAAATGAGAGAAAATCATGTTATTTTGATTCGCATAAGAATTTTGCAGGAAATAGCACGGTGTATTTAATTTCAAATTTATATCAAAATACAATAAATTTAAATTCAATAACTTGGATTTTAAAAGTGGAAAAAAAATTTCAATAGGTACCTACTTTCCTTACTTACCTACTTTCGTCATTGAATCACTCCACTAAGTACATGTACGAATTTTGTGTATTAATTTCAGAAACACCATGTATATATATGCAGTGGTGGGGTTGCTATGTGATGATTGCCCCCGCCTTGGAATTTTTTTTCTATAAATATTGGAGAGTATAAAATTGTTTTTGAATAAAGATTAGTCCTATATTTCTCTGCAATTATCCCTATTCGCCCCTTTAAATGAGCTTCAAATAGACCCCTATATATATGTGTATCTAATCGTATACATAAAATATCTATGAATAAAAACATTTATGAAACCAAAATTGAACCATTTAGTGTAACCTACCGTAAAAATACTTTATACACTGAACCAAATATCACAGATAGAATTAACAATATGCAATAATCCAATTTTAAGAAACGAATATTTGTTGAAATAATAAAATTTTTATTATTTTAATGTATATATTGTTAAATTAATAAAAAATGTGTTATAATTTAATAAAAAAAATTTGTAAAATTATTACAGGTTTTATTATTATAATAAAATATGTTATTAAATTGAAAAAATATTCTGTTTAAATTGACTATTTTGATTAACAAATGGACGTCTGTTCTACGAAGAAGAAAGAAAGAATTGAACACAAAATATTTGTTAATTCGAATAAATTTTTATGCGACTGGACAATTTTACCCAAGACATTGATAAATAAAATATTGTTAAATAAATTATACGTTTTGTTAATTTACTGTTAAATTAACAAATAATTCATTTTCTAAATCAACAAAAATTCTATTGGACGATATATGGACAACCGTATTGTTAAATTAATCTATATACCTATTTTTTATTGAAAACGGCAGATTTATTTGGTTCAGTGCGTATTGAGTATAATGTAATATTATACTCAAGGCTGGGCATTAACGAGTTAAAAGTTAAAATTAAGTTAAAAAGTTAAGTTAATTTTAATTAAGTTACTTAACTCGTTACTTTTTTTTTCAGATTAACTTTTAACTTAATAAGTTACCTTTTTATTAAAACTAACGTGTTAACTTCAAGTTAACTTTATACAAAAGTATCTAAATTGAGTTAAATTTTGCCCGAAGAACAATGCAAATTTTTGAATGAGGATGTTTAAAATGACGTGTTGTATTTAAATTTTTACATGTATACACTTTTTCAGGCAGAAGAAGTCCCCAGTAGTTCTTTTTGAGCGTAGAGAATAATCATCCTTTTTACCTTTTTACAATATAATAGGTATATCGACTTTCTTTCTTAATTAGGAAGTTTTAACTTTTAATTAAGTTAAGTTACTTTTTTTGCAAAGTTAACTTTTAACTTAACTTAACTTATATTATTTTGAACGAACTAAACTTAACGAGTTAAAACATTAAAAGTTAACTTGCCCGACCTTGATTATACTTGTATAGATGATATAGGTGAGACGTATTCGAATACTTTTGAAGTATTGTTGTATTTTTTCGTGTACAAAAAAAAAAAAAAAAAAGAAATATTGAAATAAATCTACGACATTTTTCTAATGTCCTTCGTATAATTTTGAGAGCACTAAATGCAGTACAACTATGTGCGTCATTGGTATCGTGGCAAATAGTGTTTGAGCATATTATATTGTAAGGTCGTCGATAAAAAAAAAAAAAAATGGAGACGGGACGTCCGCGAGCCGGCGATAAAGGGTCGGACCGTCCGCGAACGGGTCACCGCTGATAACGTTAAACGATAATATCGCGAATTGTCGAGGAATGACGTGCTCAGAACACGGCCCCGAACGTTATAATATCATGTGATTATTTATGCCCATTAGCAGATATATATATATATATATATCGTATGCGTACGATAATAATATACGAATACATTATGACGCCATAATATGTCATTTCACTCGATATTTATATACCCGTGCGATATCCGTACTTTTGTTTTAACGAGCTATCCGCTGTAATTCGATGCGTATCTGCTGTGGTGCATAATAGATATGAAAAAAAAAAAAAAAAATACGCATATTATTATTTTCATACACGTTAATAGTTCGTGTCTGATGCGTGTGCAATGATTATAGTCATACTATAATACCTATCTATAATATATACCTATTATAATGGCGACAAAAAAAAAAAAAAAAATCGGACATATTATTATAGGTACTTAAACAGTTAGATTGTAATATTTACAAGATACGATTGCAATATTTACAAACATATTGTATAAAAAAAAATTTTAAAAAACCAGTCGACCACCGGCAGACGATGGAAACGCGTAATATTGATTGACTATATTGACGAACGCGATAAATCACTGCTTTCGATGAAACGACGTTTTGAGCGAACCTCATCCTGTAATATACATAGTTTTACTGTGAAAAAAAAAAAAAAATACAATAATAAAAAAAATCAATACAATAATGTAGTATTTACATATCCCGTGAAAATATCAAGTTTCTAGGACCAATATTTTCGGAAATATGAAGAAATAACACCGTAGTCGATTTTGACAATGCGTGTTTTTCCCGTTGTATAACCTCTTTTGGTAATTTTTGTAATTTTTTTCCAGAAAAGCGTCAATATCAATGTTCTCTGGTCAGATAGCTGTTTACAGAAATATTTACATAAAAAAAATTAACATAATTGTAAAACCAAGAGTTCCTTTGATCTACTCCAAAATCTAAAAGTTATCCCTTTACAATGACCACGTTACTTTATGAAACTGTCTGGGAACTTTAGATAAATCAAACTCGCAACCCTTATTCTAGAACAGAAGTCAATTACTATGTAGATGATTCCGGAGTATCGTTACTTCCGCGAAAACGGAATATTTCGTGGCAATAAACAGGTCACGGTAAAAATATTGAAAGTACACAAATATTATGCATTATTTATAGCTATAATTTTATTTATTACAGGTATAGCGATTCAACTCATGTACCTAAAAATAATACAACTATAACGATAAAACGAAATTAGAAGATACCGTTATTTGTACGGTATGGAAGGTAAATTATTAGATAAAATGTTAGTATTATCACCGACCAAGACAAATGACTTATAGTTCTAAAAAAAACATTATAAAATCTTCAAGCAATTATTAAAAATCCAAAAATATTTAGTTAAAATTATTTTTTCAACAATTTTTTTATAATTAATTACCGACGATATTTTTGATTTATGAAATATCTTATTTAATACAATGATGTATAATGCCCTCTTAATAACTGTTATAGGTATATTAATATTTATTATGTTTGTTATATCTGGTACAGCTATACCTATGGGCTTTTATATAAACTTGCTGGTTTGACAAAATATTCGTTAAATTCTCATTATTATTTATTAGTATTTTAAACTCATGACCATTTAAACAAAATCAACAAAAAAAATAAATATCAATAAAAATAAAAAATACGGCTTAAAACTAAAAAAAAAAACAGAATAATATTAAATTATTTATAAAAAAAATTTCGTATTTGTCCATACATGAAATGTATTAATTTCTTCCTTGATTTTCTTTATACTTTATGACTATAGTTACGTAAAACAAATATTCAAATGCTACAAATCATTTACCTTAATGTTAACATTATTATCAGACGTTAGTAGTAAAAACCTAGTTTATAGAATTCTTCGAATTTTCAAAGAACAACCGAATGAAATCAAATATTGAACACTAGTAAATATTAAAGAATGTTTCGATTTGTGTAGATTAGAAGAGCAGGAAAGAAATACATATATGATTTTGGAATATTAATGCTTCAGTATATGAATTAAGATGATTTAGAAATTCGATCAGAGATAACATAATTTTTATCTTTCTTTCAAACTCGATCTATGTCTCTGCAGCAGGCCCGAAGATAGGGGGGTAATCGATGTTGATTCCCTCTGGGCCCAGAATTTTCAGTGGGGGGCGGATTTTTCAAATTTATCTGAATGATATTTTTTTATATAAATACAAATTTATATAATATAGTATAACAATTAGCGCTTTAAAACGGCGACAAATAAGAAAAAAATTATGCATTCGTATAAATATTTCTTAAAATTTGAGAGGCCAACTACAGCCCACCCTAAACACGGATTTTATCTTCACATTTTATCTTTCCTCGGTTTTTATCACGTGGCACATTTTAAAATTTATTTGAAAACATAGTTTACACTATTTATATAAGACAATTTATTGGTATATACATTGGGATATGATATCGAATAGTGTTAAAAAATGAAATTTGCGTTGATCCACGTGAAAACAAATAGATGAAGTCCAAAGTCTGGTCATAAATTCTTATGATTTATAGTATTAATAACTATATGGTGATCGTTTTCTATAGAAAATAATGGCTTTTCTAATTTAAGTCATTTTCATAAACAAAAAGTAATGAATATGATAGTACGTAATAATATAATAGTACGTATGAACCGTAGGCATTCGTTCATAAAATTAAAACTGTATATTTACATTATTTTATTTCATTCTAGTTTATCGAAAAATGCACAATATAAAATAAAATATCAATATATCGATAATACATACTCGTTTTGCTTGATATTTTGAAGTCCCTTTTTAAATTTAATTTCTGATATAGTATAAAAATATTTCTTTACACAATGTATTTTGTGTATAATTTTAACTTACATATATTATACTAAGTATATAGAATATGTTTTTAAAAAGTATACATAATAAGTACAATAAGACCAATTCATATATTTATGTATTCTTTATAATTTTTTTATAATATCTATTAATTTTGTCAAAAACGTGTTTTGTTCATTTTAAAATATTTCGGTATTTGGTGAAAATTGAATGAGCGAATTCGATCTTTGGGTAACTTCAAGTATTTTTTATTCGTCGAAATCTAAATTAAATTAGCCAAGTTTCAGTATAACTAAATTTTCAACAAAAATACAACTTTAAGTTTACTTTTACTTTTAAAAGTTTTAGAATGCTGAATCAATTATATCAAGTAGATATATTATTATATAGGTACTTGAAAATTGGACTAAAGAAAACTGATGAAATATTTTGCATATAGGTACATATTCTAGTACATAGGTATTACAACATATTTTTAATAATAGGTATAGTTTATAGACAATATTCACATGAAAATAAAAATAGGTAACGATTTTTCATGGTCGGTAAAAACAGTTATATCCTCAGTCATGTCATACGATTTTTTAAAAAAAAAAAATAAACTTACTAAAATACATTTAATTATAGATTCTTGTTTATTTTTTTCTAATATAACATCACTGATCTTGACGAATTTCGGATATATTTGAATTATTTTGTCCACAAAACTTAATCTCAATAAAAGCTTTATAGGAGTGTACCTATTAATCTGAGTGAATATCAATCAGTTTCTTATACTTTTATGTTTGTAATCCGTGCGAAAAACATAGAGTAATCTCCTATTATAGAAAATTCATATCCCTGCGGATTTTTTGATAAGTTGTTTTCTCATAGGCGAAGATTAGCAGTATACGAATATACGAATTGCTTGGAAGAAATGCCATGGTGGGAATTCATGGTTGGAAAAACATTTTTTTTCTTGAAGTAGCATTTTAACGGTAGACACATAAGACATGAGATTTTCACTAGTGATGTTACGAACTGTTCGATTTTCGAACCGAACTAAACACAAAATAGTTCAGTTCGAATATCAAACCTAGGAAAAAAAATTTGAAACTAATTTGTCGAAAAACACGATAAAAAGAAATGGGAAAATGTGGAATCCTTCTTTACTTAGACTTAAAATTATGTTTAAGAGGCACCTATTTAATAAATTTTTATGCAAATATACATAATTAATGAAAAATAGTAATTTATATTATTGTATTGTTTTTTTTTTTATAAAGTTCGATTCGGGTTCGATATTTTAATTGAATAGTTCGGTTCGGTTCGGGTTCGAATAAAAAATTGGAAGTTCGGTTCGGGTTCGGTTCGGGTTCGGTTCGACCTCAAAAATCTGGGTTCGTAACATCACTAATTTTCACACAGTGTATGTGAAAATCTCTTTCTTGAACATATTTGACATATTTTAGTCAGTATGCATTTACACGTAAACATAAGTGTAAGTACATGTTATACGTGTCAAAACATCGAGTAAAATGTAAAATGTGTTTTCAAAAAAAAAAAGTTATATTATTATTTTAAAATACGGTCCGGAAGCGGAAGTACTTCGCTTGTCGGGCAGAATATTGGTAGTGGACATATTGCATTTGAAAGTAATGATAAATCATGTCTTTTTATAATACAATTTTAAGTGAAACTTCGGTGTAATTATTAAAATTAATATTAGGTAACCACAACAGTTTATTATTTATTATTTTGTATTATTTTCCATATTGAAAATTCCGTTTTTTTTCTACTGGACAAATTGAAAAATAACCAATTAAAAGTACCAATAAGAAACAATTTGCTATCAACAAAGCTCTATGCTCCGAAACTTCTACTAAACTCCTATCCAAAAAAAGTGTGTACACACAAAAAATATATATATGCATGAACGAATATGTTTGCAATTTATATCCCAGGATCATAAAATTGAACAATGATCATGAATGAATGAGACAACGAAATAAGTGGTACAGTAAATTAAGGTACCCCTGCAAAACCAATGTAAAATTGACCTAAAAGTGGAATAAATCTATAAGACTTTGAGAAGTCAAATTTAAATTCTGTAAACTGTTTGAATTTGCGAGTTTATCTTCTAGAGTAATAATAAATATAAAATAATATAAAATATTATACTCCATAAAATAGACTACAATAAATGTAACAAAATGCCTAGATTGATTATCAGAAAACAGGCCGATACATTCAAATCTCTTTTCAAATTGAATATCCAATTTTCCAAAGTTCCACAATTTAATTCCACTCTTTGTTCGATTTTTAGGCAGAAATATTATGATTAATCGATAATGAAAAGAGGTAAAAAAGGGCTATTTTTGGGTTCATTTTAAAGTGAACTGATATATTTCTAAATTGTAAGATTTTCTAATTAGATCAAGATCTAGTGGTTTTATAATAATGTCTATTTTTTTATTTTTCTGTTAACACTTTTTCTACCATAAGAAGTTCTCCAATGTTTACAAGACAACTAGGTTTTTTTTTTCTCAACAGTTTTATAATGCGTAAGGATAAACTACCAAAAAATGACGAAAAACGGCAAAAATACGATTTTGTCAAATCCAGGTTTTTCATTTCTTTGTATTTTCAAAAATAATGATTTTAAAATCTTGAAATTTACATTGAATATTGAATTTAGTAATATATTTACATTGATTAAGTTTTTTAAAATGGTTTTGCAATTTTAGGCTATTTATAGACATTTTAGATTTCGAGGTTTCTAAGGCCTAAAATTTTGGGTTTTAATGTTTGAAAATAGTATACAGCGTTAAATATATGTTACACTAACTAAATTCAAAAAATCTGGAAAATCTGTATTCACAATTTTTTTTTTACAGCTATTTTAATTTTTTCGACCAAATTATCAATTTTGAGGTATTTAAGTCCAAATAGTTGGTAAAATGAGATTTTAAGACCTGAAAAAATTTAATATAACGTTAGTTGTGCATTAATTTAACTAAATAAAGAAAAACCGACGGCAAAAAAATATTTTAGATTCTGGGCGTAGCGAGGGTGCTAGTGATTTTATAATGATAATTATTTTTTTATTTATTTTTTTTCTGTTAACAACTTTACTACTAGGAGGAGTGCTCCGAAATTTACA
>JAIPRL010012474.1:0-11991 GCA_025469235.1 Pemphigus obesinymphae | reverse complement strand
CTCCGAACACTTATTAATATGTCCCAATCTGAAGATTAAGTGCATGAAAGACGACCTGATTTTGGCAAATGACAAGGCAATATACGTTGCTGATTACTGGGGAAACAGAATTTAATTTGGTGATTCCGGACACGAGAGAAGAAGAAATACACGAAACATAGCAATTTAGACCATGCCTATTTCCAAGTTCCAACGTACCGATTGACTCTAGTGATGCGATACGATTTAGAAAAATTGATCTGAATGTGTGGTGATGTCTACTTTAAACCGAATTTCCCACATTTTAAATTTTTGTGAAATACATGGATAGAAATTTAAAAAGTAAGAAAATCTTTCTATAGTAGATTTCATGACGTTTATTTATTTAGACATTTCATGTCGATTTATTGATATGCGAGTCATCATTATTATGCCAAACGTATTTACGCACAGTAAAATCCAATTGAAGGGCCCACTGAAACAAATAGACAACTCCATTTTCATGAATTTTTCAAGAGATAGCAAAAACTATTTTAAAAAAAAAATAAAATATTTTAGAATAATATTATTTATAAAACAGTTATTTTATCATATGGAATAAAATAATAACCTTTAAAATGTTTCCTTCATACTAAAAATAATTCCAAAGTCAATGACCCACTGGAGTTGTCTAGATGTTACTCATAATATCTCATATTATTTAAAAGTACTCCGGAGTTATCTGGTTGTTGCAGTGAATTCAAAAACATTCAAAATCATTTTTACTTATAACTCGGATAGTAGTAAATACTGGAATAATACGGTTGTTGCACCCACTTGTGTAAAACATTTTTCTTTATAATATTAGTGAGTAAAATAGTTTTGCCAAAAAATGGAGTTTTCTGGTTGTTGCAGTGAATCCTTCAATTACTACTCATACAAACACCTGCATACTGCAAATAAATCAAATAATTGCCTATACACAACCCCTTAATAAATTACCACTTCCAATCCCCGTAAATATAAATTATAAATCAATTTTATTTATATATTTACAATTATTATACAGTTTCAGTATATTGATAACGTACCTGTATTATACTAGCTGAATTACCCGGTGTTGCCCGGTGTTGTAATTTTTCAACTCATTTTGGGTGTAACTCGCTATGGAAGCAATGTCATTTTAAGTGTTAATCACCCAAAATAACGTTTAAAATATTTAAATTTCAGTAACAAGCGTCATCTAACATATTTTATTAAACCTGTAATTTTTTTAAAATTCAACCTCTTTTTTTTGAAAAACCCTTTCTTATTGCTCGCCTATGTTGTATAAGGAACTCCTGTGCAAAATGTCAAATCCCTAGACCCAGTGATTTAGGCTGTGCGTTGATACCTACTTTAGTTTATTATTTTATACATTACAGCTGTACCACCAGTACCCGCAAGGCGTTGTGAAAAAATTGTGAGTGTGGAATATACCTTTTGGGCATCACAAAACGGGTGTTGCATAACGGGTTATCCGTCGCAGCTTTGCCCGTGATATTTTAGTGTAGAAAGTATATAAGTGAATGCAATAAAAATTATTTTTCTAAAATGTTCTTAAAAGATAATGTCAGCAGTAGAATATAAAAAAAATCTTTTTTCTTGGATTTAAAAAAAGGATTTTTAGTGTTTGGACTCGGTGAAAAAAAAATATATCTATATTCAATATTTTTACAATAATAATCTCTTCAATCGACATAATTTTAAAATATTTTCAACGGTACACTATATCTAATTTGCAAGACGGCAGCTAGAGATTATTGCATCCAACTCAACGACCCACAATTAAAATAAATTACAGTTTATTAATGATAGTAAATGATAAATTATGTAAACTAAATACAATTGAAATCGTTACCCGGGAAACTCGAATAAACAAATTACAATAACAATTTACACGTAAAATGCCCATTTTAACCCCTTAAAATCAAATTTTTTTTTGAAAATCCTTTCTTAGTGGGCCTCTACATCACGAAACGAAACTACAGACCAAATTTCATCGTCATAGCTTCAGCGGTTCCGGCTAGGCGATGATGAATCAGCCAGGACAAGTTATTTTTTTATATGGATTATATATATTTCCATATAGTTTATTAAGCTAAAAAAAAACATTTTTAATTTAATATTTAGAGTTCCATTCGTAGATATCGTGTAATATTGATGACATATAATACGCGTGTAACGAAAATTGTCCCGGCACCACTCCCTGTACCTGTACTAACCCGAAACCTAGCCACCTAGGCCAATGACTCAATCGCCGGACGGCCACACTTAAACACACGCGCGCGCGCGCACCCTAATCTCAAATAAATCATCCATCCGTTTTGTGAATTTCAATGATTCATATAAAATATGTATTGGGAATTATGTGACCAAAAAACCAAAGCTCGGTGTATTACTATGTGAACATTTTCAGTCGTTGTTTTCCAATGCATATATAGGTACGTACCTAATATCCGCGACTAAAATTAGTTAGAAAAACATGTTTCATTCGTTTGCTTACACCACCGAAATATTGTGTCGTTCGTTACTAGTTTGGTTCTAATAGCTAACATTTACATTGTTTAATGGTCATAGTAAAGTGTAATATAGTAATTTTTTCTAAAATAGATAGTAGATCCGTATGTATCGCGTACATATATTATTAATAATTTGGCTCGAATATCCACGTTGACGCGTAACGTCGTAAAAAATTATCATATTGTGCAAATCACATACGACTCTACAATAGTCAATAATATTGTAATTTATTGATTTCATTTGTAAATTATTATTATAACCCGAAATATTGTCAATTTTTTATCGAATACCTACTGTACTATTTTATATTTTCTTGTGTGACAATTAAACTATTTAGGATAGGTAGTGGCTGGCCAGTCTACGTTCCGACATTTCGCGTGAGTACAAAAGTTAATTATATAATTATTGTATTATGCGGCCTAAGCACAACTTTATGGATATTTTTGTTGAGCAACGAGATTAAACCCACCGGTTAATTTTTATTTTGTATTTTCTTTGTGAATTTCAAATTACCTATTTATATATGATTTTTGTGTTGCTGTACATTTTTTCTTATTATTTATTAAACCATATTCATATCAGCAATACAAAAAAGCTTAATTACCAACAATCCGATTTACCATTTTTTACAATTAGTTACCTTTTTTTCTATAGTTTGTAAGTACGCACATTTACAAATATACACACCACACATGCCCCATCAGTACACGAAGTCAATCATATTATTTGTGCGACGAGTCCAACCACACTGACTGAGCTACTAAATCACTTATACACAAAAACACATAGTGTACATAATAGTGTACCTATACATAATAGGTATGCTAAAATTGTATATACATTATACAATGTCTAATTTAAAGACCGTTACAAAAACAAACAACAAAAAAAAAAAAAAAACAGCAACACGGTAATTGTTGAAATTTGGTGAAATTTATAAAAAAAGATCAAATTGTTTTTTTTTTTGGGGGGGGGGAGGGAGTTTTTATTTATGGGTGTTCATATTGTATCCGACAAAACAGAAACAAAAAATTATTGATAAAGGCAAAAATTATCACCATTTGTCACGGACGTAATAATAATATAGTATACCTACTATTACGAGTAAGTATACTCGTATACTATAATAAATTGTACGATTTGTACGTATATTCGTATAGTCATATAAATAATATTAATAATATTTTTTTCATAAATAAATAAGCCCCTCAAACACATATTGTTGACTGTTTATTTTCGATTAAACACTAATATAATAATTATTGATTAATATTTTCGTTATTGAAATTTAGTACATATAGACAAGCAAAATATTCTAAAAATATTTTCAATACTTTTTTTGACGTACCTATTCAAAATATTATGGAAATATCATTATCATAACTTATTCGAATATATATTCTGAATACTTTTTAGGAAGTATTCGGAGTATGCATTCGAAATACTTTTAAAAAGTATTTTATCCAAGTCTGAATTAATAGTATGTGTATTATTGAGAAAGTCTCGTTATTTTTGTATGACACCCCGTAGATAAATAAGTACGTACATAATTTACGGTCCCTACGTTTCCGTTCCGTTCAACGTCTAAAACGATAACAAATTATTGCCCTTTATATAAAATAGGTCCGATGCCGATGAATCAACGCAAGACTATATTATTATACGTTTATTATGGTTTCGCAATGGTCGAGATACTTTTATATAATGTAGGAAGGGTGTTTTTTTTTTGCTACACCTGCTCCTTACACCGTATTTTATTATCGAATTCTCTCCACAATTGTGTGTATTTTTCAGCTAAACTGGAACGTTTTATACCCATGCCGACGCATTACGTATATAATAATGTAATGCCGATTACATATTATATAATATTCGGTCGTTATCGTCAATATGTTTCTTTTGTCCCGTTCACAACACCTTTTCGTATGTATTCGTAAGCACATTGATTCGGCACGAGTGTATATCTATATATTATATTTTATGGTATACTTCGCTATGCTCATAATACGGACACGCTATTGAGTCGACCGACTACCGAGTAATCGGTATGTACCCCTTCCCGGTATCGGTCGAAAAGGGACCGTCTCGCCGCTGGTTTTGTCAAAGACTCTGTCCCGTGGTCAGTCCATTGAATAATGAATTTCACGCGCCAACACAAAAACTGAGAACAATGCGTATGCGTTCTTACTGCGTGCTATGTTACATGTCAACGGCAACTACCGTTTTTTCCATGAAAAGTATATATAAAAGTATAGTAAATAGTACTATTATTTTATTTCATTAACCCGTGCCCATTGACCGATCCCGATTCTTTTTCATGGTTTTCAAACTATTTTCTGTCTTTTTCAGATTTTTCCGCGTTTTGTTCGTCAACGTTATCGACTTTTTCCCGAGCTTTCCAAAAACGACGCACGATCGTAGTCTTATCGCCTCTAACTCGCAAAATCGGATTTTGCGTACTTTTTCAACGTTTTTCGACGCCTTGGACGCTGGATTCGCGATCCTTTTTCGCGAGAAGTTTTTACGCCGAACTGAACTACTTTCCCTCAGTCTTCGGATCGTCCCTGTCCGTCTGGGACGTTCGTTCCGAATATGTATAAATTATGCAAAGGTGGGCATTAACTAGTTAAAAAGTTAAATTTTGTTTATACAATGCCAAATAAATGTCAAATACACAAATCAAATTTAAAAAAAAAATAAAAATTTTAAGTATAATATTTTATATTTTATTACTTATTATTTGAATCGTAAAAGAAAATTTAAAAAATTAAAAATATGTTCGATGTTTTATACGTGGATAAAAAAAATACGTATATACCTATGTTTGATCTGATAGATTGATATAAAAATACAAAACGGTTCCATTTGGGGTGGAAACAATTATCTCTTCGGGTGTTAGTGTAATTACATATCGTCGGATATGTAGACAGGCTATTCTTGGTGGATACATTACATTTGAAAACAATGATTAATCATTTAACTCGAAAAATGATTCTGAGTGAAGCTTTGGTAAAAGTATATGATTATAACGGTATGTATATTATTCAAACATTCAGTATATAGGTATTCACCGTAAGAACAAACTTAGCAATATATCCGATTGAGTGTGACTTTATTAATTCATAATATAAATAATATTTATTTACATTAGCTAAGCGTATAATATACTTAATAATTACTTACCGTAAATAATTATACATTCAGTATAAAGTATAAGTTTTTTTTCTAGTATGTTTCTTCTGATTCTGACCTACGATATTTCAATAAATTTTTTTTTTAAATGACCATAAAAAAAATCTCTAGAAACAAGCTGGTTTGACAATTTAAAATTTTGTTGATATTTTTAGTGTTATATAAGAAGCATAACTTTTGACCACAATTTAAAAAAAAAACACGTTAAAAGTTGAATTGTGTATGTTTCAAAATTTGTTTTATATAATTAAAAAAATAAATAGTTTTAAAACTTTCATTTTAGCAAAATACTTAAAAGAAAAGAAATGAAATGGAGGAACGTACATGATTATTATTTAAAGCGAAATAAAGAGGAGACTTCTGTATAATCTGGTTCAGGTGCATCAAAAAGAAAAAAATATCATTATGCAGATATTTTATCGTTTTTAAAACCAGTGGTTGAAAAAAGAACGTAATATGTTTGTATTGATCAATATGTGTTGTAAAAAACCTTTGAAAATACTACTCAAATACTTTCTTTTATATCTACCTTTTTTTGTAACTAATTAATAGTTTATTTTATTTTTGCTTCGTACAACTGGAAATTTTGAAGGTGACCTTGATAAAACTCTTCAAAAAATAAACTTTTGAAAAAAATATTTTATCGACTGAAAATAACCATGAATATGAGGATAATGAGCATATTTCAATAGCCCTTTCTACGTCATGATCTCAAGTTTACTCCCGAAAAACCAAAGAAATAATCACCCCTTTTCAAACTAAATTAGTAAAATTTTTAGAACAATCGAATATTATAATTTTTAAAAAATCCAACAATACCATAACAGTAATAATTTGTCTTATTAAATAAATATGCATCAGAATTCTGATTTATATCAACCTTCTTCAGCTGTTTAACCTGAAGTTAATAATCCATTCTATCCAAATGTTTCTCATAACATTCCATCTTTATATCAACAACCTGGAGAAATATACACCACCCCCTCAAACCTCCCCATCCCGCAATATTAACCCGAAGTTACGTCTCATACTTTATCTAATGAAATATTGACAGTAACTAATATAACTCCGAATTTTCATTCTAATACTCCCTCAAATAAATTAATTTTATTAAATTAAAACATGTTATGTATAATTTCTATTTACCTAACTTTATTTAACAGTGCATGTTTTTATTAATAATGTTTTGATATATCTACATAAAGTTATAATAATTTAAGGTATGTTATTTTATTAATTTACAATATTAAATAAATAATTAATTATTAATTAAATGACTATTGTGCTACTAATTATTTTATTATTACTATTATTATCTTAAATAGTTTCAGGTATTCACATTATTTTGTTTGTCATTATTATATATTGTTTTAAATTCCTAAAATAACTGCCACTATCTATTTATTGACTGTTAAGAAAATATTATTAATATACTTTATTTGTTATACGTAAAGTAAATAAGATATTTTTTTTTTAAATTGTTGTACCTTATTGTAATTGTAAGTCTTTGCTCTACACATATGGGTTTTCTCTTACTGGTCTCCCCCTTAGATGACGCATACCTAGTTACTAACAACTCGTCGAAAGATGTTATAGACATTCTAATATAAATTTATAATTTTTCCGGAAATTTTTCAATTCAACTATAAAAATGAATACACAAATTCTCCTCCCCTTTTTTTGAATTCAGTGGATTCACCTAATACGTTCTTGTGGTTGACGGATTTGGTTCATCTAGTTGATCAGTTCACCGGTAGCTTCCGCGGCACAAATAATATTTAAAAGAAATCGTTCATTATTAAAAATTCGACTGTACTTGGCGCAAGCAGAACATTGACTGTGCCATGTCGAGTCATTGATAATGGAATATTTTGATTTGATACACATATTCATATATAAATAAACAAATTATATTTTGTCACATCCGTGTGGGTGAACTAGGCTGTTGCGGAATTCCGCATTCAAATTTTCCACGTGCCAAAAATACGCATCGTGTGGCCCGGCCCATATAGAATATATTATAGGTACTACGAGTATAATACATAATAAGTACATATATTATACAGTATTCAATCCGTTAATATTTTCCGGTGTATTAAGTCTGGTTGGCTGACGACTGACGTACCTACGGAAGGCCGATAACAGCCATAAATATTATAATGTGTTTATTTTTTAAATTTTAAAATGCATATTTTTCGATTTTAACGGTTTTTTAGTGCAATACATTAGCGCCGATTATCGTGGTTTTATAAACGCTATAAGCTCTAAACCCTGGTTATTATTATTCATACGCACAACTGTTAGATTTATTTTAAAATTAAAATAAATAGTTGCGATAATATATACCTATACTGTCTAGAGTAGTAAAATAATTATATAGATTATAAAATCTATATAGACACACGTACACTCTATAAATGTATAACACACGCTCCATTAAGTTTTATCGCCGTATTTTTATATTGATAACACTGCACTGTAATCGCATACGGCTCGTAATTCGAATTTTATACGTTAATATATTCTGCAAAAACCAAAATGTAATAAAAACTATTCTAATAAACACACCACGAGTATACCTAGATACCGAGTATGACAACATCGCGGTAAATTTTATATGCGGTAATTTCTCAATCGTTGTACTGATACACCGAGAAATTTGCTCAACCATGTCATATATAAAAAAAGTCGTTTTATATTTCAGTCAAAGTTATATTTCAAGTCGAATATTTTTTTTAAATAAACCGTTACTCATTTTAAACGATAACACATTGAACACACATATTCTGTAATATATCTATATTTATTAAAATATGGGTACTCAGAATGTTTATTGAAGTGAAAATAAATATTCTACAAAAAAAAAAAAAAAATGCCTAACATATTCCAAATGACAAAATAAACTATATTTGAGAATAAAAAGTTTCTATCTCAGTATTTTCAAATTTATTGGGAGAGCATTCTAAAATACCTTAATATTGATAAGAGAATTTCAATTCTCCGTAACTCATTCAAGAACGATGCGAATTAGTCCATTGTAATTAAAAAATATTGTCTACACAAAAATTAATTTTATGTTAAAATAACGTTTTCAAAATGAGCGATTTAGAACCTTTTTACCCCGAGCCCGTGAAACGGTGATATATGTGTATTACATTTAATGTTTTTTTGTCTTTAAATTTTGAGTTTTAAGAATGAACAATAGTAATTGTTCTAAAACCGAATACAAAAGGTACTAATTTTTAATTAGAATACATATTCGAATACTCTTGAAAATTATATTAAGAATGGCATTTGGATAAAAAATAAGTATTTAAATACTTTACAAGTCTGAGTCTTATTGTTAATAAAGTGTACGTTCAACATTCGATTAAGCTAGTATTCAATTTTCAATTTTTTTCGCGTCCAGACTAAAGCAACATTGTGCGGGAAACAAAATGTATATAGCGTTAAAAAATGTCTGATTCATCTATTGAAAAAAGTTCTAAGATAACGAAATTTTGTTTCTGTATCAGAGATGGTAAAGTGCGACAATATGATCCGAAACCTATAATTGATAAAAAACGTTTTCTGAACTTTGAGTGTACGATTTTTAATGGAAATATCTACCTACACCCATATTTCAATATTTATATCAATGTATAATGTTATCATGCTCGTTATTTCCGTGATAATGTCTCATATATCACTCGCATAAAGTTATAGCCTATAGATTATATACACTCTATATATTATAGTCTCTACAAATAAAGGACCTGTAAATTAATCCCCATGGTTGAAATTCTCAAATATATTAAACCTTCTATCTTCTTCTTCTCCTTCGCCTTCTCTCCCAACTATTTGGGGTCGGCCACCCTGGTCCTACACTTCCACTTAACTCTATCTCCCGCATCTTCTTCACTTACTCCCACCTTCCTCATATCATTCGCCATTACATCCCCCCATCTCTTATTCGGTCTTCCCCTCCCCCTTTTACCAACAACATGCATTTCCCTTATTAATCTTACTGCCTCAGTCTCTTCCCTCCTTAATACATGCATATTAAACCTTCTATAGTTTTATAATAATTTTTATGCATATTCACTATCGATATTTTAACATTTAAATTATGGTCAGTTTGTATGTAAATATGTAATGTAATGTTATATTATTATTTCCAATGCGCTAGATTTAACACAATATTATCCTATATTCCTCGATTGCAAGTTGCTCGCCGCTGTACTTAACGTCCATAAATCGTGTTAGCAGTGACCAATAATAATAATTAAACTGCACACGCTCCCACAGAAGCCTATATATAGTCCGGCAGTTTAATCCTCTAAGTCGCTGACCAGCCACTGTTGGAATCCTGGAGAATAATTACATTTGACACACATTTGTGCATATTTTAACTACGACTGTAAGTACTTAGACGACAAAGCAGTCGACCAGAAAATCAAATCATCGTCATCTGTAACTACTATATTTAAATGTTTTTCTTCGGTATTTTATACTGTATAAATTTAAATATTTTGTCTCTAGTATTTTACACCTGGAAAAGAATACCAAGCGGTCTGCTTCTAAATTCAGGATTCACGTGTCTGACATACGTATTATTGGTAATTTGCAAGAAATGTGAATATCTGGCGATTATATAACGTTGAAATGCATTCATTTTAAGTATCTAGGTAGTTTATAAATTCAGGTCCAGTAATCCGTGCCAGTATAATATTTTATTACTTCGTAATCTGAACCAGGGTTTGCGCTTACGTTACGTTCTAAATTAAAATGTGCAGTTGAAAATCAAATATTCTGCAGTTCTTAAAAATATTACAAATTGTTTTGAAAAGAAATCTGCCCAGCATCTTTTAAGTTGAACAAAATCCTGTCAATTTTTTTTCAGCAGAATAATAGAATAATAGGTACAGATTCAAATTGGTAGGTACCTAGATAGATAAAAATGAATTAAAAACACGAATTTCATTGATTATTCGATTATTCCGACTAGTATACAAATTATGTTATGACATTACAGATTTCTCAATAGCTTTTCATTTTTTAACTTCTAAGTGTAATAATATATGTGTTTAGGTATATATAATATTACAGAATATACCTAATCATGTTAAAATATTGTTTAATAATTTACATATTTTTCTGTGATAATATTAATAATCTATTATCTAATGATAGTAGTCTATGAAATTCATATTTTAAATTCATTTCTATTCATCTATAGTATAGTGTCTAGTATATAGTCATATTTACAATTTAAACCAATATTTATAAAGTTAAAAAACAAATTTCGGTGGATTTGATCTTAGATTTACTTTCGAAATATATTTTACGTCTTAAGCTCAGTTTACATGGTCAACCTATTTAATCAAATATTTAGCGATTGTCAAATTTTAAACATTTTATAATTCTTTATAAAATATTTGAAAGATTCATTAAATATTTACCAATCACTTATTAAGGGCTGATAAAGTGTTGATAATTTGATTATTTTAAACTAATAAAAAATTGTATTCACTGGATACATATAATACAATAAACAGGATGTACAGGTCTAACATTTTCTTGTTTTGGTCCGAGAATATGTTTTGCTTGAATGAATATAGCTGGTACCGCAAGGTACGATAAAATTATATACATACCAAATTTGCATAGTAAGTAGGTATAAGTAAATAAGAGAAGAACGCATTATCGGCACTAGCTGTGCTAAAGCGTTTTATTTTTTGTCGTTTGTCGTTTCCATAACTAAATCCAATAATTATTTTTCAAAATTACATTATTCAAGAAAAAAACGACATTTTTATAAAAATGTATATTAAACAGAAATTTCGAATATATATAGAGATGCCTGTAATTTCTTTCTTCATTTGCATGAACCATTTAAATTTTTGGTATATTTTCTTTGCCGTCGTTTTTTTTTTTAATTATATTTTTATTATATTATACTTGCTTTTAAATCGGCAAACATTGTCTCTTGTAGACCATATATGTCGTACATATTATATACAGCATAGACACATATAGGCAGGGCCGTCCCGAGGGGGGGGGTGTGGGGTGTGTGTGTCCCATTTCGGAAAGCAGACGGAAAATTTAAGTTCAGTCGGTAAATAATAGAAAAAGTCAATGCCCTCTTTTTTTTTTTTTGCTTATTCACTCACGTTTATGAAGTATTTTGGAATTTTAAGTCAGCAAACTATAAATTATTAGGATTGTAACCGGCAAAATGGGAAAAAAGTTGATTGCATATTCATGTACATTGTACATTTTCACCCCCCCCCCACCAAA
>JAIPRL010012473.1:0-11996 GCA_025469235.1 Pemphigus obesinymphae | reverse complement strand
TGCGTTCGTTTTGGAAACGTAAGCAAAGCGATTATAAGCGCTTAATCCCAAAGCGAACGGTTCGTAAGCGTGAGCGTGAGCGTGAGCGCTGTAAGCGCGTAAGCGTCCAAAGCGAACGCACCCAATAACTGCACCAAACAACAAACGACCACAGAATAGTTCGATATGCATTGTTGGTGGTCAAACTATATTGGTTTCCACGAGAGAACAGGCCATTATTGCACAGGCTTTATCTCAAAACTCCGACGACGGCGGTCGGACTATGATTAGAGCGTGCCGTCGATTACTGTTATACACCGCGAAATTATTTTTAAATAACTATTAATTGAAATAATTATTTTATTGTCACGGGTCACCTGTTGTCAGTCGGCACCCGTACATTATTATTACTCTATGGGTGGCGCTCAGATTTACCGCCTAGTGCCTACCGAGGTATGTTTTTTATAACTACTTTTTATATATTATTTATGAGGTATGCCGTATAATAAACAATTTTACATTTAATATACTATATTTTAATATAATTGTGTGTTATTTGAATTGCCGTGTATAACACGTGATGCCGACAGTGGAGCGCTGCCGCATGTGTTCAGTGGGTAAGGTTGCGGTGGTGGAATGCGCTAAAGTGACACATTTGGACTGATAACTGGCCCGATCTTTCGTGGAACGGACTATAGTTTCTTGCGCCACGCTATAATTTAGTTTACACGGTGTATTTTTCTGCGGAGAGGGAATAAAATACAACTGCGCGTGAGTAAACAGCGCATCGTACATGAGTTTTCAAGTGTGCGCAACGGACAGCGCTGCGGTAGCCTCGCGGCAGTAGCAGTGATGGAATACCACGCAGCGGCCGCCGAGGCGCCGAGCAGCAACCAACAATACAGCGCAGTGATGCGTGATAATATGTACAATAATAATATTCATGGGCACGGAAATTAAATTACTAAAACGGTGATAAATAAATAATTATTTTATCTATAAAAACACGCAAATTTATCGAAATTGTATGCGGTGCACGTGCGCCTGTGCTTCTTAACACAAGCCGCTACTGGGTGTATTTAAAATTTTTAAAATGATTTTATTTATCTTTAGCAATTTATAAAATTATTTATTATACAATTTACCTATATTTTAAATCTATCTATAAAATATACTTATAATAATTAATAATATTTAGTTCGATTCTACAGAATATGTAATGCGATTCATATATACAAGCTGAAATTTGAAATTTTTCAATTTTTCAGATTTTCATTTTTTTCTGTTCTGTTTCGTCGACATTTTTTCGCCCCCGGAATAGGCGGTATTAATCCGTATAATATTAGTTTATGCGTATATAGCCAGCCAGACATATAGCACCCGGTTGACGTATTGTTGCCCAAACGTTACTCAATGTTAGCATCAAGATGTGCACCGTATGCCGTGTTTCTATATGGTCGAAGGATTATTCCTTATATTGTTTATTGTTTACATTTCTTATATTGAGTCAAATAAGGGTTAACTCCGGAACTCTGATAACATAATATTGTGTAATTGTATTTTTATTTTCAACTGAAAAGATTCATTATTCAAGAACTATAAGAATATTAATTTTGGAACCGGACTAATTAAAATTTGAATTATTTTTAAGAAGATCGAAAGGTACCCGAATCTTCATTGACTATTTAATACCATAATTTAAAGTTTAAACCGTAATTCATATTTAGTGATAGTTTAAAACGTATTAAAAACACCAAATAATCGGTACCTGAAGTATAACTACTTATCCTTATTATATATACATATTTTTTTTTTTTCAAAAACCAAAAACCGAAAATTTTAAATAATATTTTTATATAACCAGAACAAAAAATGAAATAGAAAAGACTCCGGAAATATAATATGATACTGTATATAGTTTATTAGTATAATATATAATATATACTATACGTATTCGCCATTCGGTATATATAATATTATCGTATTACTATAATTTATTGTATTCATATATTATAGTGCCTCTTCATATAATAGGTATAGGTATAGGTATAGGTATATGTATAGGTATAGGTATAGGTATAGGTATAGGTATAAGTATAGGTATATGTATAGGTATAGGTATAGGTATAGGTATAGGTGTAGGTATAGACTATAGGTATAGGTATAGGTATAGATATAGGTAAAGGCAAGGCTGGGCATTAACGAGTTAAAAGTAATAAAATTAAGTTAATTTTAATTAAGTTACTTAACGCGTTACTTTTTTTTCAGATTAACTTTTAACTAAATAAGTTACTTTTTTATTAAAATTAACATGTTAACTTCAAGTTAACTTTATACAAAAGTATCTAAATTAAGTTAAATTTGCACCGAGAACAATGCAAATATTCGAATGAGGACTTTACTTTTTGGTACCTATACGCAATTTTAGTAGGTACCTACAATAGCATATACGTAATCGTTAAGAATCGATGTACCACTCACGCACACGCAGCGACGTTGACCGTTCACCAATATTGGGCTGAGCCCGTCTTTTTAACTACATGGAGGCAGGAATTTATGTCTATCCAGTATACAAAATATATTGAAGTGATAGGTACTGCTTATTTTATACTACCTTAGTGTGAATCAAACAATAATGTAGGTATCTTGGCAGTTAGAAGTTATTTTCTGATTTCTTATTTATGCATGGGTTTTAAAATTGTTTAAAATTGGTTGTATTTAAATTTGTACATGTATACACTTTTTCAGACAGAAGAAGTTCCCAGTAATTTTTTCTGAGCGTAAAGAATAACCATATTTTTTTACCTTTTTACGATATATTAGGTATATCGACTTTTTTTTCCTAATTAGGAAATTTTAACTTTTAACTAAGTTAAGTTACTTTTTTTTCAAAGTTAACTTTTAACTTTAAAAATTAATAAAAAATATACGAGTAACTTTTAACTTAACTTAACGAGTTAAAACATATCGTTAACTTGCCCAGCCTTGGGTATAGGTATAGGTATAGGTATAGGTATAGGTATAGGTATAGGTAAGGTATAGGTATAGGTATATGTATAGGTATAGGTATAGGTATAGGTATAGGTATAGGTATAGGTATAGGTATAGGTATAGGTATAGGTATAGGTATAGGTATAGGTATAGGTGTAGGTATAGGTATAGGTGTAGGTGTAGGTATATGTAGAGGTATAGGTATAGGTACATTTATATATCGGGGTTGTAACATATAGTATAAAATATATATTATACATATGTATAAAAGTATACTACGTATGTAACCCTAAACTGTATACATGTTATACGTTTTGTACGTATAATACTATATTAATACAGAATAAATATTAAACATTTTTACCTAGGATATCATAGGTATGACGCATGATGGAATTTAATATATTTTACTTAGTTTTACCAACCATTTTATTTTTACTTGGTGCATAATACCCATTATTTTCTATATAATAGGAAGAAAAATAAATTTATATATGTATTTTTTATATATACTTTATTTTTATTTGAAAAAACTAACTTGTGACACAAACGTTGATCGTTAAATCGTATTTAAAGTAAATATTAAACACAAAATAATTGTGTACGTTTTATACGCATATATTATCATCCTTGATGGGGGATGTTCAAGTATTATGTAAGCACCTAGGGAGAGGGGGAGTCTGTTGTATGCTTACATTTGTTGACAAGAGAGATGGAGGGGTTAGAACCATACTGACGTCAGCAGTAATAAAAAAAATCAAAATAAAATATATACAATAAAATTTATATAAAAATAATATAAAATTCAAAATATGTAATAACATTTATCATCAATTTTTAATTAAATCATAAAAAATTCAGAAATTTAAGAGGGGGATCGTTGGACATATGCTGACGTAATAAATTAAGGGGGCCTGACATTTGCCGATAATTGCTGACAAGGGGGAGGAGAGGGTTTAAAAAGGCCAAAAATGTGCTGACGTAATACTTGAACGCCCCCATATAATATATATATATAATGTTTAATATTATATTGGAAATTCTTCCAATATAAGCTATTGCACGCTTATTATATAAATTAAAATAAAAATGAACATATTATACTTACGCTTGTTTTATGTCTTCATAATTGTCCATGGTAAAACGATTAAATGAATATAACGTTAAATAAATCGACGGCAGATACAAAAATGATATTGTATTTTATATTATATTTAGATGTTCAAGACTCCAAACACGTTTAATTTTGAAAATATCGTGGACAACGTCTGAACTGTTTTTTTTTTAAAGATTACTGGTTACTGGACGGCGGTGACTTTTACACTGCTCAGTGGTCTCTGGTATAATACGTACTCTGTCCACTGGTGAGTTTGGGCCCGGCGCACACAGCGCGATAATACGGCGATTATACGAACTACTATATATAATAATATACGTTTGTATCTGTAGACACCTTGTTACGGAGAGGGGATTGTACATTTTCGGCGCACACACCACACAATTCTAAGGGGTATTACATTATAGGCAATGTATTATTTTTTGTTTTGCACTGCCTTATGTTTGTGCGAGTCGTACGTAATAATTTACTATAATATTATAATATAATTTTATATGTTGTATACGATTAATGTACACGTGTTAGTGTTATATTTTGCAACCACGAAAAAGAAAAATTACATTTTAAATTTTTGATGCAAATGGACGATTCCCCGGTTCCATCAGAAGCAGAACATCGTAACGTTCAGTGCGTCAATTTCAATTTTGAAAAAAATATTCGAATTTTCTATAACGTTTACATAATATAATTTTTTTGTAAACATTAGGTAACAAATTTTTTTTGTTTAATTAGATTAGGTACTTGTAATTTGTATTTAATATTTTTGGAAACTCCAAGAGGTTTTATTATCATATAAAATATGAAAATGGAAAATTTGGCTCGATCATTCCCTCGAGTAATTAATGAAGAATCTATAATATACGTTTTAAACATTTTTATCGGAGCATATGCATCGTATCGGAATGTTGGAATTAAAACAAGTAATTTTTGACAAAAAAAAAAAGAAAAGAGAGACGGTGGTATGAACTATGAATACTCCCTAAGGTATTTATTAACTAATAAGTGTGTTTCATATTTTTTTTTAAACACATCTACAATTTGTAGATAAGGTTATTGAGTGCATATAACATCCGTTCACCCGACAATCTAATCGATGTGAAGGAAACTCGAAACTATAACAATAAATTAATATTATTTTTTGTATAAATATAATTAAATAATTCATATAGTTTCAACTGAATATTAATTACGGAAAACTTTATTTTACTCGTTATCAATAATGCATAATATAATAAATTATTAGTAATAATATACCTAATGATTTGTTGAATATTCTGAAAAATTGTTAAAATATAACTGACGCCACTATAGATAATTAAAATTAGTATGACACATACCTATTAATATCATTATTGACAATAACAATTTATAAAACGTATGTATTAAACAGTGATTAAAAAAATCAGGGATTCGGAGGTAATTTTTATTTCAATTTTATTTAGGGGCTAAGTATTGAGAATAGTTATGAAAATAACGATCGCTATTTCAAAATGATTAATTTTTGTATAACAAATTTTGTATTTTTTATATATTAATAATAATAATTATAATTTTTAAATATTATTTTTTATATTTTTTTTAATATTTAAAATATATCATTTTGAATAGTGATAATTTTTTTTACACCTAATTTCAATACTTGACATAATGATTAATATTTAATAATTTATTAAGAATTCAATTACAATTATTTATAACATAATATGAGTTCAGAGATTTTATTTACTCTGGAGCAAATACCATAAGGATAAGGAGCAGATGAATTTTATTTGTTCCGGAGCAAATACCATATTATATTATGTAGATAAGCAATATAAATATTAAAATTAGTCATACATTTTAAAGGGTTTAGTTTTAGGTTTTAATTTCAAGGATCTGGTGTGAATTTATATTAATTGATTCCGTATTATGTATTTATAGCTAATAAATGCAATTTATATTGTAGAATGTAGAAATGAGAAATATAGCTATGTTGTATTTATGTTCACGTTGAAAATGATTTGAAAGTATAAGTAAATCAAAAGTTTAAAAATATTTGAGCATACCATCATTTGTGCGAACAAAGTTATTTTGAATATATTTGTTTAATTTTATTAGTCATTAACTTTTTTTTCAGGAAAGAAATTCTTTCGAAAATGCTTTTTCCATTACTATAATACTTTAGGTGAAATTATAAATATATAAATACATTTATTTTTACTAGAGTTCAAAAAATGCTTTTAAATTCACTTTAATTGATAAATTAATGTTAAAAATAAATACGTTCAAAGTTCAAACATTATTATAGATACAATATAGTTATTATAGTAAATATATTGTTAGAATTGCACCAAAATACGTTTATATAAATTATAATTAACAAATATACAATTAAAATTAACAAATTACATTTAAATATTAATAAGTTCCATTATAATATAATATTTTCAACAATTTTACCAGTTTGAAGAACCTACTTGGATTATACTCGGTGATAGCCGACAGGCACATGATTCCGTTTGGCAGGTCACGACAGGTTTCTACTGGTTTGTTATAGTAATAGTATTGTATTTGTTATAGCAGGTATATTATGCTTTATTGAAGAGGTTACAGATTTTACTCGACTATTGTAATTCATAATAATATACCTATTATTTTCTTTACTGTATGAAACTATATCGACGGCAAACAGGCAACAGACCGTATCCGCCATAGCAAAATATTTATATGCAGAAAAATAAAATACATCGAATGAGCCAACTCCAGTAGCAATAGCTACTAAGCATCACTAAGTTATTACAATTTTTCATTAAGTTATATCAGCCGTATCCGTGCCATATTTGACAATTTAAATAATAGGTATGATAGTTTATGGAAGAATAAAGATGTATGCACCATTGTGTGGACGGATTAGCAATAATTAGAAATTATATTAGAAATTATTTCTAAATAATATATTATGAACTAACGTATAGCCAAATTGGCGGATAGGTCCCGTTTGAATTTGATAAGTGGTAATATTGTGATAATAAAATTACAGCGGGTGTACTCAATCTTGCACAAAATACTGTAACTAGTTATCACATAATTTCACTATAAATTATTATCACGGCGTGTCTACACTAAAAAGGTATCGACCAAACTCAAGGTATAAAAAGCTGATTTTTTTTTACATATAAGTTCATTAATATGTAACAATGTAACAATGACTTTGTTCAACCATGATACCATCCACGTGAAAGTGATCAGTTTACCTTAAGTTTAACGATTGAAAATAACATAAGATCGGAAGATATGGTTTTTTTGGCTCTTCCAATCAATCGTTTTTTGGTGGATACAGCCAGTTACCTGTTGGTCATTGTTATATATTATATATTGTAGATAAAGTAAGAACCTATAAATTATTATAAATCCAATTACCCAAATCATAAAAACAATGCACTTTTAATAACTCTGTACCTATACCTATTTAAAATTTTCAATTACTATGTTGTCATCTGCAACGCGAATCAAAGTTTTTGGTTGTCACTAAAGATGACAACATAGTTGTTGAAATATGTATGTGCAGTTAAAAGTGTATTATTTTTATGATTTAGGTTAATAATAGGTATAACAATTTATATAGTATATTCAAGTACTCGAGTGTATTTTAAGTATTTATCTAGTTAGAATATTATTTTTTATTAATGCGAATTTCTGCAATGAATTTTAAACAGATAAAAATACATATATATGTATCTATTTGTCCATTACAGCGATTGATTGAGTTCTCCAATAAATATTTTAAAAATGATTTGAATTTGTTAACAATTATTTTGAATAAACTTTATAAATATTTTTCCTTGTTTTTTTTTTTTTAAATTTTTAAATTGAAAATTACTAGATAGTAAGTACACACACATTGCATTCTAAAACTATTTTAGAAAATTGCTTACACATATATTACAGAGTTGTATATATTTCTTGAATTATAAATATTTGAACATACTAATTATTGAGTATATATATTTTTTAAAACAATCTGACATGGAGTCTTTAAATATTGAATAGATAAACCTTGAATGGATAAAGTTGGAATTATATTTATCTGGAAACAACAAATTTGGAATGGGAATTATCTGAGAAATTATTATAACAGATATTGTAACGTGCGTATTTTCGAACCTCAAAGCATACTGATTCAGAGATTTAGTATTGATCACGGAAGAAGGGTTAGTTAAATAAATACATTTAAACAACAAAGTTTCCGTCAAATTATGATAAATTTTATTGTACGTATATAAAATATTAAAATAAACGATCGCAGTAGATCAAAACTTAAAATAATGAAAATTATTTCAAGTCTAAAAATTTAAATAATTACAATAATACGACTAAGTCCTGAAGATACGTTATACATAAATAATAGAAAAGATACAGCAGGCGTGGAGTATTTGCATCAAGTGATAGTTCTAAGTCATCTGAAATTTCGGTGTTCGGGGACCTAGTTACATATAGAGACGACCCCTGTATCCTCACTACTTGGGAGCCTGTTTTCATGATTCTTGACTTAAGCAAAAAATAATTTCATTGGCCGAGAGTGTGATCGCTTTTTAACAGAATTTTGGTTATCGGATGTCTTCTTTTGTGAGTGCATCCGATTGTATTAAATGTCCATTCTATTTCATGTTGTTTTAAGTCTTCCTAATAATTGTACCTTATTACGACTTGCAGATGGATTCATTATTATATTTCATATTCATCTTATCCTAGTAAAATAACATATGGTTCGTTCGTTTTTTGTTTCGCCTACTTTTCCCCGTCTCGACTTGAGTTGGCACTATGATTATTACTCGCTTTTAATGCATATATGAATGTCAAATTTATTCTTATTTCTCGTCTTGAACAATCTACGAGGTTCATATACGTATGCTAGACATTTGACTACTCACAATTATTATTTTTAAAATATGATTTAAAAAAAATTATGTAAGTATACAAATTGGTAGGATATAACGTCTTGGTATGGGGTCCGTCCACATGTGCTGAACTTTGTCTTATCATGATTACTATATTTTCGATGTATTATTCTAAAAAAAAGGAATATCTAAGTATGAAATTGGTGGGGTATATAACAGTATTATAAAATAATTTTCCAGGGGAATGTGTTTAAATGTCTTGGAAAGTGGTAGTTATTGAATTTTCCTCCTCCAACGGTATAATTTTATAGGAAGTAAAAATATCTTAGAAATTGAATATGTAAATTAAATTTATATTTATACTGTACATGCATTCACTTAAATGATTGATATTTTGAAAATTTCCCAAAAGGTGTATTTTAATTTTTAATATACCTACTCCACTATACCCTAAAATTTCGTTTCAATCCATGGTCACTCGGTCGAGATATATGTGTTTCAAATTTGTGATTTCCGTATTTATCGTCTCCAGATATATAGATTCCAAAAAATGTTGATTCAAAATTTATCGAATCCAGATAATATCGGAACCGAATAATGTGTGTCAAATCAATGAAGGTTCAATAATTCTCAGATTTAAATAAATTACTATTTAAACTTGAATTCATTCTAAGTTTTTTTCTATACGTCCCTTTATTACTGACCCCTTAATAATATTGAAAACAGAGAATAATCGCATTAATTAATTATTTAATAGTTGATACTGGTCATTGGTTACCACTTACCAGGTATATTAATGCATAATTTTTAATTTTAATTAATTAAAAATAATGATGTTATGGTTTGTTAATAATATATTGTTAAAATATATTTAAATATATTATAAAAGTTATGGGACTTAATATGTTCTAAATTATAATAATACAGTCAAAACTATATCTTATTTCCGAACAATTTCATATTAGTTGTAATTTATAATAAGTATGAGTTTTACCACTTTATATTACTTCAATTATACTATTAAATGTATTACTTTATTGAGTTTTTACCACTGCAAAAGCTTGTATTGTTGAATGATTTAACAGAACATTAAAAACCAACATGTATAGAGAGTTTACTGCTCGAAGTTTCAGAGAATGGATTTCTATTTTACTAATGATTATTCAAAATTAAAATAACTCTAAACATCGAACCATAGGAATAACATATCTACATTCTAATAAAAATCCATCTGTGGTTATGTTGAAACAACGTGTTATTGAAAATAGAAAAATGAAGTTAAGCGTTGGCTTTAAGGTTTGAATCTGTATAATAAAAATAATATTTACATATCTACTCAATTGGTCAACAGAAATATTCACTACAGTTAAAGTAAATAAAAAATCCCCTCAAAATTGATTTTTGACGATTATACAGGAAAACCTATTTTTTTATTTTAAGGAATTACACAAAATAAATTATTCAAACGAATATTTAGTTGAAAAATTGTGCGGAAAAACGGCAATTAGGTATTCTGCCAATGGATTTTAAAATAATTCTACCAAACCTAACGGTTCATATCATATATTATAACTTTGTCACATGGTGTCTTTAATCCCAAAATATGTCTTTTGACACGTATGTTTGCAGCTGACAGTTCGTCAGAGAAAGACCACCAGTTACACGTATATCGCTATACCCTCACCACTTGACGTCTTCTCTCAATGGATTGTAAAATAATTCGACCTAACGGTTCAGATCTTATATTATATCTTTGTTATATGGTGTCTTGAATCATAAAAGGGATGAAAATAAAAACCACACACAAAGTACCTATAAAAGAGAAATAGTGCAAAGAGAAATCAGTCTACAATTGTAGCCGACCCTAATTTTTTGTTTCATTTTTAAGAACACAACGATGTTTTTGAAATAAAAACGTATAGATATATTATAATAAAAAATATGTATAGATATATAATAATAATGAAAATAAAAAATCATTTAATATTTTTTTTTTATTTCAATAATTTGATGAAATATTATTTTTTCTAATATAAATCATCCCATACCATTTTTTATGTGTAGTAAGAAATATCTTTTCATAATGTGTAACATCTCAAACAATCTCATCGTTATTTGAAAAATCAGTCATTGTTGGTTACCATTAGGCGAATCTTTTGGTTCTATATCCATTGTCCATCTGGCCAAACATGGTGGACTCATCGGTTAATTAAGCTCCATAGGTTCGTTTACCTCTATTGGTAATGGTGTGCTGGCGATATTGACTTCCTTGTTTTGTATATTAAAACCACTATTAGAACATTGTAACTAAAATTATATTGAAAATTATTATTATATTTTAAATTAATTATTATATTAAAATACTATTATATATAAATACTAACCATTACTATAAATGGAGAATCTGTATACTGATACGTGCGTGTCCTTGAACGTCAGAAGACACTGAACCAGATATGTTGTGTTAAAGACGAAAGTAGGACAACAATGTTTTCTGCCAAATAATTATAAAACTTATTAGATACACACATAATTGATCGTAACAAAGCAGACTATATACTAGAAAATCAAGCTTGGAAAAGATTCAAAGTGAAAGATTCTTAATTTAACAGAAAAAGCAGCAGCTTGGGCAATAACTAACATAATGGATGCAAAACGTAAAATGAGTGCAGGATGTGGTTTTAAATTAAATTATTTAATTAAATCATATACCTACCTAAAAAGTAAAAATACCCAGTATGATAATATATAGTTAGTATTATAGGTAGTTGAAATTATTACAATAATTTAATGAGGAATATATTTTAAGTTGTATTTACTAAATTAATTTGGTAATACTAGTAGTATGAAAAGGGGTGTTCTAACCCAAGGTGGATCCTCCTCCTCCTCTTTGGGCGGCGGCGGCGGCGGCGGCAGTGACGTAGGTGGTATACGTATATTTGGGCGGCGCGGCGGCGGCATTTTTTTTTTTTAACGTTATCATCATGTAACCTATCATGTATTTTTATCACGTCTTATCTGTTATTACATGT